>OVBX01002352.1:0-17507 GCA_900406325.1 Erucastrum elatum | reverse complement strand
AGGGGTTTTTTTTTTTTTTTTTTTTTTTTTTTTTTTTTTTTTTTTAACCTTGGGGGTATCCTAGAGCAAGAAGAGTTCATCTTGTAACCTCTGTGTACAATAAGAAGAGCAATCTGCAAGAAGGCAATTGAAGTTGTTTGATAAAATTCTTTCAGATGATGGTTGGAGCGATGCAATGCCTCAGTTTGCTGGGTTGCAGAGACAAGTCAGTGAGATCTGCTCTGGTTCTAACAAGAAGCCTTTCTTGGATGATGCCACTGACTTCAAAAAATTGCCATTGTTCATTCCACATGATTGTGGAAGTTCTGGAAGCCATCTTCTCCATATGCACAAAGGTACATATCACTGTCTTAATATTGTTTTTATTCTTTTTCTTATCATTGATAAGACATGTTGTCTTAAGATATCTCGTTTTGTTAATACAAGAAAAGCTATTATTATGGCTATTGTGAACGGAACTCTGTTCTCGCACCAAGATCGTTCTCTATCACTCATGATCTCTTCACTTGTGTATTGCGGAATCAAGTAAAGAGTAGAAACATAAAGACACAAGAAAATGTTAACGTGTTCAGCCTCCACTGTCAATGTGACAGCAGCCTACTCACGCCGGGATTGCTTCCCGGAAAATCTACTAGCACCTAAGGAAAGTAACAAATAGAATCACAGATCTACACTGTCTATAAAGAATGTATCACTCTCTCTCACACAAAACTCGACCTTTCTTGGATTCTCTCTAGCTCTCTGACTCTCAGCTGATACCGTTAATAAGTCAGTTACAACCACCTTGCTAGAGCTCATCCGCATAAGTACTAACAGAGACGAGTCTTAAACCGACGTCGCTTCACTCCTGGGCCGCAATACTTTCATAAGCCCAATATCCTTTTAGCCCATTTCAACAATTCTCCACCAAATGGCTATAAAGAAAACCCGCGTACTTATGCTCTTACTTCCCTTCCAAGCTTCTCCTGCAATTCCAGAAACCTTAGCTTCTCATTCTAAGTTAAGCCGAAGCTTCTCCAAAGCTTCATGCATCTCTGTAACTTCTTCAATCTTTTCCCTGATGAAATGAAACTTCCTTTCAATATGTTTGGTCTTCTCATGATGCACATTATTTCTCGACAGAGCTATGACACTCTCAGAATCACATAATATCTCCACCTTCTCCTGTGCATACCCAAACTCTGCAACCAAGTTTCTTAGCCAAATTGCTTCCTTAGCGGACTCACACAAGGCTATATATTCTGCTTCTGTAGTCGACAAAGCAACAACCTTCTGAAGTCCAGACTTCCAACTAATCGTTGTTCCTCCAAAACTAAAAACGAAACCAGTAACAGACCTCTTCTTATCCAGATCCTTTGAGTAATCAGAATCACTGTAACCCACCAACTTAAGTTCTGAACCACTAGAGAAGATCAATTTCTTCTCAGACGATCCGCTCAGATACTTCAGCAACCCTTTCACTGCCAACCAGTGCTCTCTGATAGGATTTCCCATGAAACGACTCACCATCCCCACTGCATATGCGATATCTGGCCTGGTTCCAATCATCATATACATGATACTCCCAACTGCATTTGCATAAGGCACATTCTTCATCTCACCAGATTGTTCCTTTGGCTCTTTATTTGTTGCAGTCTTTAGCTTGAAATGAACCCCAATAGGAGTATAAACGGGTTTGCACTTTTCCATATGAAAAAGCTTCAACACCTTCTCAATATACCCTATCTGAGACAACTCCATCTTCAGTTTTTTACGGTTCCTTTTGATCTCCATCCCAAGTATCTTCTTTGCAGGACCCAGATCTTTTCATCTCAAAAACCGTTCCCAAGTCCTTCTTCAGACTATTGATCTCCACCATACTCTTCGATGCAACAAGCATATCATCCACATATAACAACAAGTATATGTGTGTGCCATCATCATTCGTCTTCATGTATACGCAACTGTCCACAGAACTCCTCTGGAACCCTCTACTCAACATGAAGCTGTTAATCTTCTGATTCCATTGTCTCAGGCTCTGTTTTAACCCGTACAAAGACTTCTTAAGCAAACAGACCCAATCTTCTTTTCCTTCAACCTCGTGACCCTCAGGCTGCTTCATATAAATCACCTCTTCTAAATCACCATGAAGAAAGGCCATCTTAACATCTAACTGCTCTAACTCCAGATCTTTTTCTGCTACAATCTGCAGCAATATCATGATCGAGATATGCTTTACTACAGGAGCAAAAATTTCGTTGTAATCAATGCCTTCCCTCTGAGAATAACCCTTGGCAACCAGTCTTGACTTAAACCGAGGAGGCTCAAATCCAGGTATCCCCTCCTTCTTGGAATAAACCTATTTACTGCCAATGACTTACCCATTTTTCGGTTTAGAAACCACAATCCAAGTACCATTCTTCTCAAGTGAACACATCTCATCTCCCATACTCGCATTCCATCTCTCCCAATATTTATCTTTTAGAGCTTCAGCATAATCATACAGTTCAGAAGATTCACCATCATTTGTGGTCATCAGACAACTCACTACACAATGATTCTCAGTGAATCTTAGAGGAACACATATCTCCCTCCTCACTCTATCTCGAGCAAGTAAGTACTCTTGTACAACATGAGATTCATCAGCTTCATCTTCCACTGACGCTCCACCGGTTTCACTCTCTGTATATGAAGAATCCTGATTCTCAGCGATCTCAGTATTTGAATCTGCTGGATTAATCTCAAGCTCCACCAATCTACTGCTATCAACATACTCTTTCGTCTCTTTTCTGCTTCTCTTTGGTAATGTCTTAAACAAAACGTCTTCCTTGAACACCACGTTCCTGCTCACCACACACCTCTCTTCAACAAGAAGCAAAATCTTATAGCCTTTAACTCCAGCAGGATAATCCAAGAAAATACCCTTCTTTGCACGTGAATTTAACTTCTCATCATCAGTATGTATGTAAGCAAAACAACCGAAACGTCTTAAGTAAGACTAGTCCTGACCATCTCTTTTATACCAAACTTCATCAGGAATCTTGTTCCCAATAGCTGTAGAGGGTGACTTGTTGATTAGATGAACTGCAGTTGCAGCTGCTTCAGCCTGAAACCACTTAGGCAACCCAGACTCACTCAACATACTTCGAACCTTGTCCATTACTGTTCTGTTCATGCGCTCTGCAACACCATTCTATTGCGGCGTATAAGCAACAGACTTGTGTCTGAAAATCCCATTCTCCTTACACATGCTGTCAAACCGAAAATTACAAAACTCCAACTCATTATCTGATCTCAGCTTCTTGATCTTCCTTCTGGGGTGATTCTCAACCATAATACGCCACTCATCAAAGTTCTGAAAAGCTTCATCTTTAGTTCTTAGGAAATCAACCCAGACTTTCCTGTTGTGGTCATCAATAATGCTGAGAAAATACTGACAATTACTGAGAGACATTGGCACATACGACGATCCTCAAAAATCAGTATGTATGTAATCCAATGTACCTACAGAAGTGTGTTTTCCCGTCGGAAACTTCGACCTATGCGTCTTCCCATAAACACAGTCTTCACAGAAAGTAAGAGAAGAGACCTTCTTACTATCCAGCAGACCTCTTTGAACCAGAACATCTAACCCTTTCTGACTCATATGACCCATCCTGCTGTGCCACAAGAACGTCTTATCTTCCTTCATTATACTGCTACAGGCTGCCGAGCTTGATTCTCCTCCTTTCATGCACAGGAAATATAGTGTTTCATACCTCTTACCCTGTAACACCACTCTTCCTCTTTTTGAGATTTTTAAAACTCCACCCTCAGAACTGTAACTACAACCTGGCGCTTCTAAGGTACCCAGAGAAATCAAGTTTCTCTTCATCTCTGGAATGAATCTGACTTCTGTAAGAATCACTACAGATCCATCTTCATTCACAATCTTCACTGAACCTTGACCCATCACTTGAGAGGTAGTATCATTCGCCATTCTCACATAACCAGTGACTGATTCATCAAGATCCAGAAAAGCTCTCTCTTTTCCAGCTCATGTGGAACGAACAACCCGAGTCAATGATCCATCGAGACTCCAAGTTTGTGATTGACAGATTCAAAGCTTCACCAACGTATAAAATGTCAACTCTAACCACATCCTGATTAACCATTGCTGCTTCTCCACGTTGGTTGCTCCCTCGACCATTATCATTCCCTCTCTTAGGACATTGCATCTTAAAATGTCCTTGTTCTCCACACTGCGAGCAAACTCTCTTCGATTTCATCTTCTCTTTTCCATTCTTGTTCCTCGCTTCACTACTCTGAGATTTACTGTCCTGCTTTGACCATCTTGAGCTTCCCTTTCCCTTTACAAACAGAGCTTCAAAGCCCCCTTTCTTTGGAGATTTTACTTGAAACTCAGACTCAAGCTCCTTGGACTTGATCGCAGTTACCACATCAGTCAATGACAACGATGTTTTGCTATATCTCAGAGTATCCTTCAAACCATCAAACTAACGAGGGAGAGCCATTAGCAGAATTACTGCCCGATCTTCATCTGAAATCAATACATCCACATTCTCAAGATCCGCTATGATCTTCAAGAATTCATCAACGTTCTTCTCGATCGATTTCCCCGAATCCATAACGTATCCATATAGCTTATGCTTCAGATGAATTCGCGTCGACAAGGACTTTGACATGTAAAGGTTATCTAGTACCTCAAACATTCCCTTCGTCGTCTTCTCTTTTATGATCTTGCGAAGGATGATCAGACACACTCAGAATGATCGTAATCCTGGCTCTCCTCTTCTTCTCCAGGAGTGATTTCTCCGCCGCCGCCGTCGCAACATCATCGATGTCAGAATCGAAACCATCTTTCTTCTTCACTGGTATGACTACTTCCGTATCGATCGCCTCAACCAATCCCAGGATTTCAAGATGAGCCATCAATTTCCTTCCACAGAGCGTAATCCCCAGATCCATTGAACTTCTCCACCTCGATCCTCGCCGACGACATCTTCGAGCAATCAAGATCCTCTTAACTGAGGCTCTAATACCACTTGTTGTGAACGGAACTCTGTTCTCGCACCAAGATCGCTCTCTATCACTCATGATATCTTCACTCGTGTGTATTGCGGAATCAAGTAAAGAGTAGAAACGTAAAGACACAAGAAAATGTTAACGTGTTCAGCCTCCACTGTCAATGTGACAGCAGCCTACTCACGCCGGGATTGCTTCCCGGAAAATCCACTATCACCTAAGGAAAGTAACAGATAGAATCACAGATCTACACCGTCTATAAAGAATGTATCACTCTCTCTCAAACAAAACTCGATCTCTCTTGGATTCTCTCTAGCTCTCTGAATTTCAGCTGATACCATTAAGAAGTCAGTTACAACCACCTTTCTCGAGCTCATCCGCATAAGTACTAACAGAGACGAGTCTTAAACCGACGTCGCTTCACTCCTGGGCCACAAATATCCTTTATAGCCCATTTCAACAATGGCTACTATATACTGAGCCTTTCAATACTTTCCAGTCTCGTGCTGTAAACGATTCTCTAGATAGAAGATATTACTGTTATTAAGTGAACAGAATAAATCTTTTTTTATAAGTACAACGTGGATAGAGAGAACAGTAAGATATATCAAACTTTCTTTTCAGGTCTGGAGGACAAAAACCGTGGAGGTTCATTAGCTATGTAATGACATCTAGTGGAGTATAATTCATAGATAACTTAGGAATTATAAGAATTGGGTTTTAGACAAGGATTTCATATGTTTTTTTTTCTATTCTGTGTTGGGTTTTATGTTTTCCTATTCTAGTATAAATACCAACATCGAACCAAGACTCTTTAAGGAAGTAACGAAACACAAAGTTCGAAGATTAAGCTTCGAGCTGATGGAACAATAGAATGGTTCAAGTCTCTACTGGTCGTCTTGGGTGATAACAAAAAAAAGGCTTGGATTACCTGAAAACTTTTTCACCAGTGGCCAAGATGACAACAGTTCGTTTATTTCTAGATCTTGCTGCTAAGAAGAATCATTAAATCCATCAAAAGGATGTTCATAATATTTTTCTTCATGATCTACAGGAAGAAGTTTACATTAAGATGCCTCTCAGTTTTTTGAACCCACATGATACGAGCTTTTTAGGCTACTGAAATCACTCTACGGTCTAAAACAAACATCTCGATGTTGGTTCAAAAACCTCGTTGAGGCTCTCCTAAAGTACGTGTTCTCTCAGACTCATTCCGACCTTTCTTTGTTTGTATTTTAACAAGATTGCTTTACGGTTACTGGTGTACGTGGATGATTTAATTATCTCCGCAACTCCAATTAGGCATTCAATTAGTTTAAGACATATATATCAACCTGCTTTTACATGAATGACCTCGGTGCACTCAAATTTTTACTGGGATTGGTAGTGGCTTAGAGTCCTCAAAGTATTTATCTTTGCAATCGTAAATATATATACACTGGAAATAATAATAGAATGTGGCTTGATCGGCTGTAAACCAGCTGGTTCACCAATGGATCAGAATCATCAATTGAGTTTGGCTCGCCAAGACTTACTCACTGATCAGAATCTATCTTCTTGAAAAATTGCTTATTCAGTCCATATTTTATCACAAATCATGCAACAACCTCATGAGGAGTATTGGCTAGTTGCTTTTAAAATTCTTTGATATTTAAAAGGGACTATTATACTATTATACAAGGTGTCCATTTCAGCCCAGCACTATGTTTTCTGTATCTGGTTGGTGTATGCCAACTGGAGTGCATGCCCTATTACAAAGCGTTCGCTGACTGGTTGTATAATTCAGTTTGGGACTCTTCCTATCGCCTGGAAAACTATGAAACAAGATGATGTTTCTCTTTTTCAACGGAATCGGAGTTTCGTGCAATGAAGGCATTTGTTCAAAGATGGCGTTTTTCTGTGATAGTAAATTGGCATTACACATAAGTGCAAATCCATTTCTACGCAAAAAGGCTAAGCATATGGGGATAGTTTGTCATTTTTCAGGATTAGATAGTCAAATGCGTTGTCAAAACCATTCGTGTTTTTACTCATGATCCACAATATTCATGCTCCAACTTGTGGGGGGGGGGGGGGGGGGGGGGGNNAGGGGATTGGAGTATAATTCCAAGATACCTTAGGAATTATACGAATTATGTTTAGATAAGGACTTCATATGTTTTTCCTATTCTAGGTTGGGTTTTACGTTTTCTTATTCTAGCTTTTCATATACTGGTATAGATACAAAACTTATTTATCAATAAAACATAACTTAGTTTGATCCTAATCTAGAATTTGTCAACATCAGACCACGAGGATCTCAAGCATATGAGACTCTCCTTTCAAGATTTTGATTGAATATTTACTTTCGTTGAGCATGTGTGACTATGAAATGTACTCAGCATAAATCATAACCTGTTTCATGTCTTGGTTGGAGGTACACTATGAAACATATAACGTGAAGCACTTGTGTACAGACTTACATTTACATAGATAGATCTACGACGTTTGGAGTTTGGCAGTTGCGTTTATAGACAGTTCAGGTTAGCTAAAGAGAAAAGGAGAGCATAATATGAAACAATAAGTACAATTTAAAAAAAAAAAAAAGAGAACAAAACACGTGAAATCATGTCAATCTCTTTAGAGTAAACATATAATAAGAGACACTAATTCAGAGTTGCTTTAAATAATCGCTGGAAAATATCAAAAAGGCTGTGTAATTTCTTGGCTCTTGTACCGAAACATTGACCCAACAACATGTTACGCATAGCTCTTATAGAGTTACAAGCTAAACTGTTTACTTTGCAAAACAACAATATTACATTGAAGGTTTTAAGATATACTCCAGACATCATCTTATTAAGTACTCTCTTTTTGAATACTCAGCTTAATATGAGAAAATAAAGATTCGCACACTTGGCTTTTGCGATACAACAACCAACAAATCTTTTTATTACGTAACACATACAAATAAGTTCAAACACATAGATAACATACTGTAAAGACAGGGACACAATCACACTTGAGGCTGAGATGGTCTATAAGATGGACGTTGAGATGATCCTTGGGATGCTTGAGAGAGATATCCCTGCAAAATATATCATAGTAGTTAAAACAAACTGTGATTCAATCTTTCTCATTAGGACAAGTTGACGTGTTATGACCTTCTTCTCGACACTTAGACATGTCATGATAAGTTTTTCTCTGCTCAACTTGTTCTTATTGGATAAAGATTTGTTAAGACCTATCCACGTATAATGATTTTTTGGTCTTCCACGAATGCCTACTCTATATTGTTGTAGCAGAATTCTTATCCTCTCTACACAGGCCACAACTTCAAACCTTGGACATGTTTGATTCCAGGGCTGTATGTTTGTCGCCACCTTGCTGTGGTGTAGTAATCAACAACATAACCTAATCTTGTTGCAAGGATCACACACGAAGCATGTATACCAATATATGTCCACACTATATGCAACACCATGATGATCAATCTGATAAAAATTTCCACACGCCATGTACCTTCTACAATCTTTTGTCTTTTCCTTTGTCAATTAAATCTCATTATGTACCTTCTTTGTAAACTTTGTCTTCAACCTACCAGAAATAATAGCTCTCTTCGCATTACGAACCATATGTTGTCTCCTCATTTCTTCGAACATGTTGTCTAGTGATTTTTTCCTTGCTTCCCTATTGGTTTTTTCAATAACTCATAGAAAATTTCAATTTAGTCTGAAGAATGCTCTAGACCGTGTTGGAGAATTTTGGAGAAGAAGAGTGTCATAGGCACATTTGTTGTACTTCTTAAGTGCTTCAAAAGCATCCTCATACTCTCCTTTTTGAGCAGTGTGCTATTACCCATATCAGACGTTCAATTTCAGGATCCTTACTATCTCGCTTCCAGTTACACATAATTTGTTTTGCTCACATATGGTGTTCAGCTTCAGGTAGTTCATTTTTTACATTATTCACCAAACCCTGCCTATGATTTGTCTTATGCATTTTAGTTATAAAAAATGCAAGTAAGTAAAATGCAGTAGAATTTTATATACTTACAAATATTAACAGAAGACCCTGTAAATCCAAACGATCAAATTTAAAACAGCAAAACACCTAAAACTCTAAAATTCAGAGTTTTTAGAGATTAAATTTCAGATTTTTTATACTTTAATGATGCTTATCGAAAGATACGTCAAGTTCTTACTCAAATGATACCTGCAGAAGTTGTCATGATGTCATCACATGTTTTGTTTCTACTGTCTGTAATATTAGGTTATTTGTTTTGGTACGTTATTTATTTTTAGGATAAAGAGAATTTTTTAAGTTTTTCCTTTCACTGTGGTTTTGGTTTGGAGAGTGCAAAAGAGTTATTGAGGGTATAGTAGTGTTAAGGGTTTGTAGCTTCACATGGGTTATTTTGTCTTAGATTTAACTTCGCGAACTTGCCCATTGTATTTAAACGCTATTATTTGAACCTTTTGTACCGTGTTTAACTACTAAAGCTTTAATGCTTAAAACTAGAGATTGATCTGCACGCCCGTACGGATGTTAATTTTTATTTTTTTTATAAACGATATTTTGTTTTTCATGATTAGTATTATATATTTTATATATGTCATCATATAATTAGTTGTATAAATATTTGAATATTTTTAGGTTTCTATACATCAGAATCAAACCCGAATCAAATAGGACAATACAGTTACTTTTGGTTATTGGTTATTTTTATGTTAAATTTAGTTTTAATTAAGAATATCTGAATGAATCAGTTAATATTGTCACTTTTGATACAACTATTCGAACATGCATCAAATACATTAATTTTGGAAAATTGTAGGTTACTACAAATCAAAATTAAATTCATATGGACTTGGAAACCCGATCGAATTATTATAGTTAATATGTAAAATAAATTCTGTCAAATTATTATAATAAATATAATTAATGATGTTGTTAATAAGTTTTGTTTTCCATGTCATTATTATATATCATATTTGTGTCATCATATAATTAATTGTATTTTATATGTACTATAATATAAGTAATCATATAATTAATAGTATTTTATACGTACCACCATATAAGTAATCACATTTTTTATATTTTAAAAACTTAATGTGAAATATAAAAACCATAATTTCAGTTGGTGTTTAAAATTGTGCTTTGTGTTGTATTTTTCTTATATATATTGAAAATATTTTTTCTAATGATTATTAGAAAATATTTTAGTAAAAAATAATTTTTGAATATATCTATATTTTTGAAATATTTTTTGATATAAACTAATTCTAAATTATTATTTTAATTTATAATATGCATAAAATTAGTTAAAATGAGAAAGATAAAAAAAAATTGAAAACAAATAAATTTTGTATTGTACTTTTGTAATAAATGATATCACCTTATTTGGTGACCATAATAAATGAAGTGGTTAGAATGATTAAAAACAGAAAGAAAATCTATAAAAATTATTTAAAATATGCAAGTCTTATTTTGTATTGCTATACATGTTTTCAAACAAATCCCGCTTATACTACTATCTATATTACCAAACAATCTCAATTTGTACTTCAACTTTAATAATATGGATACATATAAATAACACTACTAAAACTTTGGCGACTAACCTTCAGTTTATCTGATATGATGGTGAATCTTTCACCATCTTGTGGTCGAAAATTTTTCATAAGTTTATTATGTTCTCCACTTCCACCTTTGTTCAAGCTTTTGGAACTATCTCGTTGTCATTATATTTTCAAATCACAGCCAACAAATGCTCTCTCTCTCTCTCTCTCTCTCTCTCTCTCTCTCTCTCTCTCTCTCTCTCTGTAATGCAAATACATGTAAAGACGATCAAAGCTTTTTTTTCTCTGTAAACTTGGCCCTATGATATTTTCATTCTCGACCGTTGAATAATGATTTGTGTGAAAAATCTAGGCTTCGTAATCACCTATATACATAAAATTGAGATTCAGGGCAGACTTTTCTTCGTCAGTAAAGTTTATGCTTTTATTTGCCACATTGGTCGTTAGAGACAATCATGTTATATTCTATGTTTATCTCATAAGCAGTCTATGTCATGTTTAGATTCGTGTTCAGTCTTAATATTTCTTCAAACAACATAGCAATCGAAGATGTCATCAGCATCTTTGAGTACCCTGGCTTTAGACAAGTATGCTGACTCACATAAAATTTAAAATTCATCTTATCTATTCACATTTTATAAGAGTAGTAAGTTTTTTAAGGATATTTAGACTTAATAGTATATAACTTGGCACCATGTTGATTAGCATTTGACTTGTAAAGTTGTATGTTGTACCTTGTTCTGAGTTAATACCTAAGAAGAGCCACTTTGAAATCGCACATCCATATGTCTTCTTGGATACAAAAGCTCTTCACATCCTTTAGGTTTTGCGACCTCTTCCATATGCTCTAAACCTTCATCATCATCATCAGACGACAATGGATATGTAATCATCATTCCAAATGTCGTCTCCACTTTCCTCATCACTTTCATATCACCTATTTGTTCTCGAGCAACATCTCCATACTTCTCTCCTTAGGCTCTGACATCATCTTCTTCAAGATCAATACATTTTGCTCTTCATTCTCAAAATCAGAACCATCTTTGTCTTGAACTACCTCACAAGTATTATTCTTCTCTCTAACTCCAACATCTTCTCTAGTATTTTGTCTTTCACTTTCAGCAACACTCTCCTCTCAATCACCCGAATGAGCAATGTGATAAACAACCAAAACGCTGGGCCTCAGCCATCCTTTTTGTTCAAGCTCTGTCATCACCAGAGAGAGGAACAAAGATTAGGGTTTTGGTTATTAAGGCTCGTGAAGGTTTTTTAATTTTGCCTTGTATTAAGTTGAATAATGGTGTATTACATTTAACATAGGTGTGATAATTAATGGTTAATTTTTTAAACTCTGGATTGTATTATTAAGCTTTTTGAGAAAAGGGTTTTAAATAATGAGAACTAGCAAAATAACTATAGAAAAGGGATATACCCGTAGAGATCCAAAGTATACTAACACACCTCTATCTTTTGTATGGATGACTAAAAAATTTTCATATAAAATTTTCATATTTGCTTATGAATAGTTGAATCTCAAGAGAGATAATCTTCGTATTAGTCCAAAAACACCATGCTTTAGATTGAATTGAGAACAAATACCACTCACTTGTTAATATTCCAGTAGGAACCACTGAGACAAGATAAATCTTTAGATTTGTCTATTGATTATAACAGAGATTCAAAGAGATTACTGTTTCATAGAATTTCATGCTGTCTTTCGGAGTAACTTTTTTTCTGCAGAAGTAACTCGATCACCATCAAATGAAGAAACATCAAAGATTGAAGCCGGTAAGACCCATCGCCACCATCCGGAGTAGATATGTCAATTACTTTTTCAAAACGGTTCAATTGAACCAAAGTTTTTCTTTTTTCTAAATCTGTTAGAAGAAACATACAAAATAAAAATAAAAAACTTCGCTTGTCTTAAAAAAAAAATAGCAATCAAACAAATCAATTGACTGGAAGTAAATCAAATCAAAGAAAGAGAAGAAAAACGAATCAAATAAGGAAATGTCAGAGCTATAAAAGCCTACGGGCATCAGCTTGATTGAATAAAAACCTCTCCTTTTATCTCTTGGCGGTTGATATTTTTCTCTCTTTTAGACGTTATACGACCATCAATAAATGGTTACTTTAGAAAAAAAATATTCCGAAATTTCACACAAATATTGTCTTGGTCAACATTTATTCTGAAATTTCAAAAGCATCGTCAAAGTCCACATTATTCTTTTTACTGTCACTAATTACACTACAAATTATCGGGATGACTACATAAGATGTATAATTTGTAAACTTCAAATTTTATTTGAAATATAGTCAACAATATACGAAAAATCCAAGTAATGGATTAGAAAAATTAGATTGCTTAAACAATACTTCCAACTATAAACACATATGTACTGTTGATATACCATTGATTTTAGACCAAGGCCTATAAGCTTTTTATAATCTATTATATGGCTTTGGATTGTGTTATAGAGTGTGTTCAGATACGTTTTGAAAAACTTTGGTGATTCTGGAACTTTTTGAGGTGCATAACTGCACATATGCATCATAATTTTAGCTATGGATGAAGATCTTCTGTGCTATTTAGCTGATCATTTGACACAAAATAGAGCTTTGAGTTAGCTTTCCAATGCCACCGGTTTGAGGTCCATCTGAATCGCGAGAGAAATCTGTCAAAAAGATGAAGGAGTGTCTATCGACAATAACCACTTAGTGTCAGTTGAGACTGATGCCAGAATGCGGACCGAGTATATTTCAACACCGACTTAGGACGATAAATCACAAAATAAATTATCAGAATGCCTCTGGTCTACTTAATACCACATATATATATATATATATATATATGTGTGTGTGTGTGTGTGTGTGTGTGTGTGTGTGTGTTTTAATCCATTGTTTTGGTTATGCTCTCTTTTATGCTTTTTATGATTTCTATTCTATTAAGTTAGGTTTTCTTTTAGGTTAGGAGAGAAAAGAGGAACTCGTTCAGAGTTCTCTTGGAACTCCTTTGATTTTATTTGTTTTATATCTATTAGCTATACTCTATGATTAGGCGAACAACTATCATGTTTAAATAGATCCAACTGTTATATTTGGGGATTAGCTAGGGTTTCAATTTTCTTCTGAAACATAGAATTTCTAGGGTGGTTATTATATCCTTCACTGATTATATCTTACTGTTTTGTTCTAGAGTAGCTAACTAGAATCAAGATCATAGGATAATTAGGCGCACGCAAGAGCATAGATTGTTATGTGCACGTGAAAGCTGGTTTAAATAACCTAGTGAACAAATCAAATTGGTTCTTAACACTTATTTTGAAGTAGTACCGATCGACACTCATACTATAGTATAGATCGACAATCATTCATATGTTCGCATGCCAGAGCTGAAAACACATGATTCCAGGCATCTGATTGGTAAGCGCATGCGAGAGCTAGTTTACTTGCTTACATGAATTTGAGTTCTAGGATCCAACCCTTAGCATTTATAGATTATAGTTCTAATAACCTGAATGAAACCATAATTCTAGCAATCATCCTTCCATCACAAACAACCCTACTTACTGCTTTATTATTTATTGGTTTTATATTATTTAATCCAGCATAGTCTTAAGCTAACATATATTGTGTAAGATATCGAGTCTCTTTCTCAAGTACTACAGTTGATCTCTTATTTGAGAGAGTTGCTTTTAGAGTAATTTGAGCACATCAACTGTGAATTTAACATCCCTACATACTAGAATAGTCGTGACTCGGGACTACCAGAAACCATCAATTCTAATATTTTATTATTTATTTATTAACTATTTAGATAATTTTTATTAATGTTTTAAGGTTTTTATGGATTTCTTATATATAACAGTCTAGGCTTAACTTTGTATTCAAACTTCTGATAATTATAAACATAGTTTTTGCTTTATACCTTGAAAGTGTTTTGATTCAATTCATCTTCTTTGAGTTGTATTGTTTTGATTCGATTAAATTCATCAAACATGAAGTTGATATCAAAACGCTATCGAAAGAAACTCTTGATTGATCCAATAACAGGTGTCTAGAACCCAAAAAGTTCTTTGATCGACCGTTCACCCTATCGTTCGCTGCATCACTTTCAGTTTCATATTTCAAAGTGCTATATATATATATATATATTCCTTTTTTGAAGTACTATATATATTTGAAAGAATAAGATTAATACCAATAGCTTAATCACATCATGACAACAAAAGTCTTAAAGAATACTTTTACAAAAAAAAAAGTCTAATTTCTCTCATTGTTTTGACGTGACTATTTATAGTGGCATGCATGTCTATCATCAAACGAGCATATAAATAAGAAGAGAGAAAAACATAGATTAAGCATTTTAATGATTGTTAAGGTGCAACGTCGGTCTTATTATTGATTCATTTATTCTTTTGATACTAGAATTGATTTATTTATATAGATTTAAAGTAAGTAATTAAACTTGGTTCAAGAGATATGATCTTTACAGAAACCATACGATCCATGCATGCAGAAGAAAATATGATTCAGTCCACTACCTCCATGCAAAGTTTCAATAGATCCTTGATTTTTTTTGGTCGAATATCCTTCATTCTTTAATTTCGTACTTTTGATATAGTAAAACAGAAAATATCCCCTCTTCTACATTGCCTTCGAGCTTAAGACAGAGATGATAACAAGTCTTGAGCGTTCATCGGGAGCTAGTTACACCAGAAACAACATGGCTAATCCCAAATTTGAGTTAACAAAGAAAACTTCACTCATCTGCGGACATCATTAATGGTTGAGAACAGCCACCGATTCCTAAAAAATTGAAAAAAGAACTGACGGATTGTGTCGAGTTTAATATATGGTTGAAGCCGGTTTTGTAATATATTTACTTAGAATTTTTTTTTTCAATTCGGACTTGTAATCGGATCTATCTGATTCTCCGGTTTTTGGGTTGAATTTAATATAATATATGAAAAACAGAAAATATCTAAAATTAGAGAATATTATTAAGATGGTACTATACAATAATCGCTGTGATCGGTGTATTCTATTAAAATAGTTTAATTTACCAAAATATTTTAATGAGATATTGTAGATTTAATTTTAATTTTTGTGGTATAATTAGTATCGTTTTTCATATATTATATATATTTAATAAAATATGTTAATTTTATGTTTTTGGAATTAGAAATGCCTTACTTTATTTGATTTACTAGTTGCTCGCAAAAGTATGATACAACAAAAACTCTATAAATTAACACTATCATAAGTACGTATTTTATTGAATTTTATGTCACTAATTTAAAATATATTTTGATTTATATTTTTAGAATTAATGTGTATTTAAAATATAGAATATATATATATATTGTTTTAGATATTCACTATTTTTTTATAATTTTTCATTTGTATTGTTTATGTTAAATGATTTATTGTTTTAGTTTATAGGAGATAAATGCTGTAGAATGTAAATGCGATTTGTATACAATTCCAAAAATATCACCAAAATGTTTTAAATGTATAAAAGTTAAAGGTGGACTTTATTTTTTAAAATATAATTATTTACTTATGTTTATATGATGTACTATATGGTAATTATTAATGCATGATACTGAAACCATATATTTTAAGGTTTTAACAGTATTTATTATTTTTTGAATTATGTCATCTATTGATGTCATCTTTTGAATTGATTTAAAATAAAATTTATTAAATAACTTATTATTTTATTATTTTATAAAATTGTGTCATCTAATATTTTTCACGATAAAGTAATAGTCATGAATTCACCAACGCCCCCAAGTCAGGGCACTCCAAAGTATTCCTTCGAACCCATATGTTTTTTTCCTTTCAATCCATTTTCGCACATACGGATCACTTTTTTTGGAGAGTAATACCACATATGGATAGTTATCAATTTGCTTTCTGGTATATTTAGAAAGCTAGAAATAGCATAACTTTCGGTAATATAGATGTGGATCTTTGAGATACCATTAAGCTGCAGAAACGAAAGGTGCAACATGGCTTGAGGCACATACATCACTTTCACAACAAATTACACAACACAGAGAACATTGCCTTTGATTCAGGGAAAATGGTGTTTCACGGATGGATCATGGAAAGCTCAAGATATTTTTTCAAGACAAAGATGATATAGTACTCTAGATGGTTTTGATAGTTTGATGAGAGTGAGAAACACAAGGGTTAGCCTTTCACCCTTTCATGCCGAGTTGGAGGCTTTCATCTAGGCATTGAAAAATATGAGGAACCTACGACAATTTCACATGACGTTTGCAACAATATGTTTTAAACCAGTGAAGATGATTTCTAAACTTGTAAAATGGCTGGTATACACAAGCTATTTAGAAGATATATCTGGATTCTAAGAGACAGCTTAATTACTCTGTGATTATTCATATACCAAGAACATGTAATACAAGAACAGACAGTCTGGCGCGAAATGTTCGGAAACAGTCATTTTTGCCGCTACATGAACGCAAAGTTATCAAGTTGGTTCATAAAATCTTTGTTAAAGTCTATAAATTGATGACAAAAAAAAAAGTAAAAGAAAACACCAACACACCAAAAGAAGAGTTGGTAGTTCTAGTAACATCTTCGTATACAATTTATGACATTATTTCCTAAGAAATCATTGTTTGAGCCTTTTTAAATGACTTGCAACTCTGTATCGTAAAATTAACGTGGGAGCTTGATTGCCTATGTCGTATTTTGCAGACAATGATGAACGTTTGTCCATATAGGATGCAATAATGTCCCTCGCCATGCAATAAAATTTACGTAATGTCTATAAATTGGTATCTGTATATTAGATTGTCTATTATGGTTTTGGGCCAAGGAAGTTTTTTTGAGATAATTATACGTACTTTTCTTATTCTTATTAAAATGTTTACTATTTCCCGTAGATATGAAAATTATAAGAGC
>OVBX01002351.1:0-20666 GCA_900406325.1 Erucastrum elatum | reverse complement strand
AAATTATACACATATATATTTTTAAATAAACAAAATCATTTTATCTTAATTTAGCATTTAAATAAATCATATCTATATTAAATATAGGTAAAAATAATAAAATCTATAATATTGAATAAAAAAATATTTTTTAAATATAAATTAAATTTAAAAAATTCATTTCTGCACATGGTGCAGGGAAACACCTAGTTTTCATTATAGGGAGACCAATGTTTTGAAACCTAATCCTCGGACATTGACCTGGATGATCGATTTGACCCGGATGACCTTCCGGTGCACTGTGGATCAATAAATTAATTAGCTTTATTAAATAATAATATATTAGCTATTAAAAATATATACATCTTTTATGTTTTAAGAATATTTTAAAAAAAAATTCATTTTAAATACAAAATATTAAAAATAATTCAGACTATTTAATAAATTTCTAATAAGCTAGGAGTTATAACATCTAATAAAAATAGGGACTTACTATTTTAACCAATGGTTCAAACAGTTGTAGGGTTCCAGGTTTTAGCAAGGTTTTTCAATAATGGGTTTTTCCAAAAATCCAAACTGAATTATATTTGTGTCACCGAGTTTACCAGTTCAATCACAGAATCGGATTGGTTTTCAAAACACTAAGGGAGACACAGTGTGCTGGAGCAACACATTTCTTATTTTCAAAGCTAAAGAGGACCATTTTGTCCTCATGCAAAAATTTCTTGTATTGAGTTTTTTTTTTTATTTTTTTTTTGACAATGAACAACTATTTTATTACTCAAATTTGAGGTGACCTAGGTAACTAGAACTTCTGAAATAACTCAGGAAGAACGACTCGAATTGGTGGAATCAATCATTGAGTTAAGCTGCTCCTCTCTAATAAACACAACACATCCTCTCCATCGACCTAACTCGTTCCTCACTCACCACAACCAGACCCAAGTTCGAACCCATTAAGCTTAAGATCGTCATGGGGGAAGTCTCCAACAGATCGGAGTACAACAGTTCGAAGGATGGCACGTTTAATGAGTTTCAACTGGAACTCGATGACGGTGACAGTAGAAATAATGGTGGAAACATGGTTACTGGGTTTCTCATTCGCGGAGACTATGACGAAGAACATGATCTTAAAAGTATCAGCTAACGACCTTCATGTTAAGATGTTTATAGTCACAACTAATATATAATTTTACTATCCATGCTTTGGTATCCACGTCCACACTTAATTTTGTTTACATGTTAATATATAATAAATATATATATGTGAAAATGAATCTTAAGAAATAGATAATTTTATATATAATTTATCGTGATAATTATTTTTGTTTAATATATTTCAGAATTTAAGATGAAAGTAAATGAAAAAATAAAATGAAATAAAAATAATAATAAAGTATAATAAAAAGAGGAAAGAGACTCATGTGATTGAAACTATGTTTTTTTGGTAAAAAGTCTTAAGAGTCTTTTTGACAAGAAAAATTTGTCAAACACAAAGTATCTTATGGTGCAATTGAAAAATGTCTCTAGATGTAAAAAAATCAATTAAACAACCAGCCATATTGCATGTGCCATCACATTTTTGCCTTCTAAAATGTCTCTGAATTTTTTCAAGTCATTTACTTTATACTGTTCTTTGGATTCACAAAACTACGATTTGAGAAAAAAAAATGAATACATCAACTCATTGTGCAATGCTTGTAATAATGATTACATCGTCTCGTACATCCCATCATTCTATGCAAAACCGAATTTGCACCGTCGATTTCCATAAACGAAAGAAAGCTAAAAAACCCTAACTTTCTCAAAGATCCCAGATTTCTGCTAAACCAAACATCTAACAGTCAATTACACATAAAACAGGGGAGAGAAGATATTGATTGAAAAAGAGAGCAAATGAGATCTTATTCGAATCCGCGTATGAGCGTTTTACAACAGTAAAAGCCTTGGCCACAAGAGTTTTTGGCGAGCTACCTAGTTCTAACGACCTAAAACTACGAAACTAGTCCTCTTACTATCTATATTTCATACGCAAAGCTTTCAGAAGAGTATGAATCCATATATAAATGGCTTTTTTCTCAGCAGACTGAGCTCATTTTTTTCACTCAAGCCAAGAAATTTGAAGGATGGCTTAAAGGAATAATTGAAGAACTAATGGCTCTTGAGAACATTTAGTGTATTGACGGTTCATAACATTTGATTTGAGCTAATGGCTGAAAGCGAAATTTACATTTGCCTCAGTCCAATTTCTCTATAACATTAATCAACTGACTTTTCATAATTCTTTTATATTGTTTGAATAAAGGTCTAATTTTTTATATTGTTTGAACACAGAGTTATCTTAACTAATAAAGTAGACTTCTAATCTCTCTTTGGGGAAAATCATGCCACCTGTCCAATTATTATTTAAACTGTGTGTTTTGACAACAGGCTTTGCAAAGGCCGTTACATTACAAAGTTAGTGACATTATCTTCTCAGCCATTTAAGTTTGGGTAAGAGGCCCAATTCCTCTCTGTCTTTTGCAAGTACTTGCGACCATCTATCAATCATGGCATTGAATCAAAGCAATTCACCACTCTATCATCCTTCCAGCTTCCTTTCTTTTATTACATATATGAAGTCATTGAAAGGTTATTGCACCTCTTATTGTTTCACCCTTTTCTTCCATATCATATTACCTTCCAGAGCGTTCGACAATCATGGCGAGTCCTCAATCGCTTCTGCCTGAGTTGAATGTTGGACGGTAATGGTTCTGGTAGATGGGAAGGTACCACTGAATCTCTTATTTTTAAAGTTTATGCTAGAGCTTATTTGTGTAGAAGTTTGATTGTCTTCATTTGGATGCAGTCCACGCTGATCTATCAATATCCACCATTGAACACATGCTGAGAGGATTGATTTATGAGCTCAGTCAGTTCATTCAATGCTACGAGGACCATTTCCAACTGACCACAAAACCCGTCTCTATTTGATTTTTTGGACCAAACCACCTTCGTCGAGGTTAGAGCGACCGTCAACCCTATACCATCGAAGGTCTTCTTTATATTCTTCTGCTATGGGCAACTGATTTTACTTTCTAACACGAGCACCCACATACTAGGTCAGTCTCTAAGCTTAAACTCTACAATGGTTTGATTGAATACACTCTTAGTCATGATTAATTCTTAACTCATAGCTCTTTGACGCAGGATATTGTTGGGTATATTTGTTTTGGGTATCAAAGCCACATACAACGATACGGAATGAAGGGTATGTTTAATCCTCGCTCTCTTTAAAACTTTTTTTCTCTCTATCAGTAACTTTTATGTTAGTTCTCTTAACTCTCTAATAACTCACCTTCGCCATTTTTCAAAGGGCTAAACATCTGTGTCAGTGTTTTTTGATTGACATGCCACTCTTCTTCATGAGAAATTGGTTATCGCAGTTGTTGAGCCTCAGGTGATGATAGTAACAAACGTGAATCCTAAGTTAGGTCGGGGGTACTGGTTTTTATGATTGACTCATCAATTAATTAACTCCACTTCTGAATACTCTTTATAGGCAGGCTCTTCCTAAAAGCTACGTCTGGAACACATTTCTGTTTTGACAAGGCAAATACTAAAACTAAAACTAACAACGAGAGAGATAATGATTAAATTAGTACAAACGTTAGAAAACATGTTTGATAACAAATACAAACAAAAACATATAAAAATTCAAAAAAATATATAAAAAATTCAAAATGTCAAAATTAAGCTAGACAAATTTAAAGCCGTAATACATTTAAGAAAAAATATACAAACCCGGCGCGTAGCGCCGGAATACCACTAGTCTATATATATAAAATAGATTTTTCTCTCTTCTTTGAACATTTGGAAGGGGGTTTTGTTGACATGTGTCCACTTCTTATATCTTTTTACATTTTAGATATTTCTTCTTTTAGATTATTATAATTTGGCTCATCACTTTCTAATTGTGCAATATCTAATCATTTTCACAATAATCATCATGTTTTTAAGTTTGATAATCCATTTTATTAATTACAAAATATAAAATGAAAAAATAATAATAAAAAGAATATAAATAAATTTTTGAATTTTAATTTATTCACAACTAAATATAACATTAACTTCATTATTTTATTAGTTATTACTATATTCTATTATTTCATTTACAAATTATACATTTATCTTAATATTGACCAAGTTAAGAAAAATAAACTAGAAACATAAAATCTCTATAATCATAGAAAAAAACAAAATGCCAAAGTACCACTAACTAAATAAATGTTTACAACTGAAACGATATCAAAAACAAAAATTAACTTAACTCACTTTATCATAGAATGTTTTGGTTATAACAAGGAGATGTTGGAAAAGAGTAGAAAGATAAACTCTGAGACAAAACATATTTCGAATACAAAGAAACACGAACGAAGACCAATAAAAAGAACCAAGAAAGTGTGTTAGAGCAAGAATATTCAATAGAAGACAAAAATCGCCATGAAACAAAAATAAATAAATATTTAACACACCATAAGTGCAGCCACCAGCTAAGATGTATGAAGCACATTACAAACTAAACAAGCACATAAAAAACGTTCATACCAGCGGAGAACCACAAAACTCTAGATAAAATAGACTAAAATTTCGAAAATCTAACTTCGCACACTTATACTAAGAAAAGCAAGGGAATTAAACATTGAGACTGAAGAAGGGAGAATGAAAGTTAACCACTAAGAAACCAAAGCTCAAACTTGAAACCGGACACAACATTATAAATCTACGGAGCATACACGAAAAAAACAATATCTAAACCTGAAATCGCAAATTTGGCAAAATAGAGAGCTACTAGAGACACGAGCAGTGATGAAATCAGCAAATCGTGGAGCCAATCTCAAACTATGAAAGAGAGCATAGAAGTCTGATGATCAAAAATGAGATCTTGAAAACCAACCAAACATAAATAATTGACGGTAAGCTAACGAAGAATAAATCAACATCAAAGACAACTAGACTCTGATCCAACCTAGGAGATACGCTTCCTAACATCAACAAAAATCTAAGTAAGAAAAAGAGCAGCCAATATTGACCGAAACAACCTATAATGCTGTGAGTAACAACCACACAACATGAAACTTATAAACCCAATCTATAACAAATACCAAACAATCTGAAGAAGAACAAACACACAGAGGTGAGTATTTTTGGTAAGGGTGTGAAGCAAAACACACGGAAAATGTAAACGAAATACATTGATAGTGACGGTTTAATGTCAAAATATGAAGAGAGAACACACAACATCTCAAAGAATAATGTTCAAATAATTCAAATAAGAAATAAAATACAAGTTATGACGTTAAAATGTTAATCTTAAAACAACAAATGCAAAGTTATTGAAATTTATATGCTTTACATCAGAGGCTTTACTATTATATACAAAACATATTATTGAAAAACACAAACATAAAATATATAAACATATCACCTATTACGATATAATACAATAAAACATTAAATAATGTTCTTAACAAATAGAGATTGCCACATAATTACATCATCCAAAAAATTACTCAACAACAATAAATATCAAAAATTTCAAATTTTTAATACTAAGATTTAGGATTAAAAATAAACCGTACCAACTTCGAATGTATCTTTACGATCAATATATATTTGATTGGTTAAATTGATCTCACAACTTCTTAATTTTGATAAATCCAGAGCGAGAAGAAACTAGCGATTAATATAACACCTATGATTATTTGAAATTATCATCATAAGCACCGCTCACAAAATATAATTCATTGAAATCAACCTAAAAAAATCTAAAGCATCAAACTATTATAACACCTCCCCATCATCCCAATATACAAAACTAGATATGAGCATAAATCTCAAACTTAAACCCGATCCGAAGTAAGAATATCAGTTCAGTTACAGATCAAGCCAAAACCAAGATCGATTTCATTTCATTTGGGTTTTTGGTTCGGTTCCATTTTAGCCGATAACTGAAGAGTAATCCGAGTTGAACCGAACAAATACAAATCTTATAGTATACAACGTGACAACAAGTTCATAGTATTCCAAACGAGATGACGCAAAATAAAAAATAAATAAAAAATGCAGTTTATATAACTAGCATGGATTTATGAATTTAAGTTTTTAAGCATCTTTACTATCATATCTACTTATTGATATATATAATGTGAAAAGTAATATTTTCACAACATAATATATATATATATACACACACATATATGTATATATAAACTCTAATTTAATATAATCACTGTAAGATGAAGTCCACATTTATAAATTGTCTAAATTATAATTTAAATTAATAAATTTCAATCAAATAATAAGCAATTCAGCTATTATACTTTCAAATTGTCATGCATATATTTAAATTTAAATTTATTTCATAGTAACTTTGCAAAGACTACAATCAAATTAATAAATTCCATAAATCATATACATATTTTGTTTTCCAAAATACTGTTGAGAAATGTTATAAATTATAAAACCATAATCAAATCATAACAATATTAACAAAACCGGCGCTACGCGCCGGCAAACCCCTAGTATTTTACTATATTTAATATTATTAATGTATATTGAGTATCTTGTGTGACCTGTTGATCATCGAGCAAGAAGCATCAAATATCAACTGTTTATATTTTTTGGAACTCTTTGTGAATAAACTCAAATAATTGCTAGACGAACTTGACTAGACTTTTCTTTGCTTTGGTTATATGACTCGGCCAATTTTGTCTTTTGTTCAGTTATGATGATCACATAGATGATCTCTGTTTCCATTTCCATCACAAGCCTTAGTCACAGGAGCCAAAAGAAGAGAGAGAGTAAAAAACAGAGCTATGTCAGATTACTCGTCCTTCATTTTCTTTCACTTACTCATTATTATCTTCCACGCTTCAGGGCAAGACCCTCCTTACATAGGTCACTTTTGTGGGAACAGAGCAAACTATACCAGAAACAGCACCTACTACTCCAATCTCAGATCACTCTTATCTACCCTTTCTTCCCCAAACGCTTCTTACACGACAGGATTCCTTAGCGCCACCGTCGGGACAGGTTCCGACACTGTCACAGGCCTTTTCCTTTGCCGTGGAGACATCATACCTGAAATCTGTGGCGACAATGCTCTCTACGCTGTCGACGACGCTCTCACCCGTTGTCCCGACCAGAAAGAGGCCACGATTTGGTACAACCCTTGCACCCTTCGATACTCAGACAGAAACATTCTCTCTACCCTCGCGACCAGCCCAGGCGTTCTTTTGACCAACACCAACAATGTAACGGCTGAGCTACGAGACCGGCTCAGAGATGTGCTCAACTCAACCATGGACGATGCAGCGAGGACTGCAGTGAATAGTTCCCGTAAGTTCGCATTAAAGAAAGCGGATTTCACGCCGACCAAGAGATTCTACGGCTTGGTTCAGTGCACGCCTGATCTTACTAGTGATGAGTGTAACGTTTGTCTTCGCCGAGCCATTGATGGATTGCCTCGCGAGCAAGTTGGTGGAAGAAATCTTCTTCCAAGCTGTAACGTAAGGTACGAGCTTTACCCATTCTACTCAGAAACCTTGGCTCCTCCACCGCCACCGCCAAATTCATCTTCGGCCTTCCCTCAGCCACCGCCGGCAAACCATCAACGAAGAGTTTATAAAAACTCAACTTTGGTGATCGTTGCCATCGTTGTGCCAATTGCTGTGGGATTACTGCTTTTTGCAACTTTGCAATTCTACTTCGTCAAGAGATTGAAGAAGAGTTATGGCACTAGTGCTTCTAATGATGGTAACAAGAGCTTGAGGACACAACCTAAATATTTTATTTGTCACAAGATTATTGTTTACAGGAATGTGTATTTTTGTCGAGGTGCAGGGTCATTACAGTTTGATTTTAAGACAGTTGAAACTGCCACAAACAAATTCTCTGATAGTAACATGCTAGGTCAAGGAGGGTTTGGCGAAGTTTATGAGGGTGTGTTAACTAATGGAACCAAAATTGCAGTGAAGAGACTATCAAAATCATCAGAACAAGGAGTGGATGAGTTCAAGAATGAGGCTACTCTTGTAGCAAAGCTTCAGCATAGAAATCTTGTAAGGCTTCTTGGGTTTTGTATTGAAGGAGAAGAGAAGATCCTAGTCTACGAGTTTGTCCCAAATAAAAGCCTCGACTACTTCCTCTTTGGTTACTTTTTGCTTTATTACTTTTTTCAATTTGTTTTGTTCATATTATAGTTCATCTGTAAAAGCTAACGGTTGGCGATATATTGTGAATGGTGCAGATTCTACAAAGCAAATTGAGTTGAACTGGACAAATCGGTACAAGATTATCGAAGGAATTACTCGAGGAGTTCTTTATCTTCATCAGGATTCACGTCTCACCATCATACACCGTGATCTCAAAGCGAGTAACATCCTCTTAGACACTGATATGGACCCCAAAATTGCAGATTTTGGTATGGCAAGAGTTTTTGGAGTGGACCAAACTCAGTCTAATACAAGCAGAATTGTTGGTACCTTGTAAGTAATTAAAGTCTCAATAGTCCTTTTTATATGTCAAGGTTAATAACCCCGAAGCGGCACACTGACATTGAATCCTGAGCAAAGGGAAAAAATCTCATATCCAAACTATGTGCATGGAATTCGTAGTCACTTAGGCTTGGCCTCGGGTGATTTACCCTTGGTGGTTCTGCAAGAAACTGTATTAAGGGGCATTTCAGCGAAAGCTGAAAACTTGGTGCTACAAATAATGAGACATATTGACGTAATTTTAATTGCAGTGGTTACATGTCTCCGGAGTATGCAATGCATGGACAATTCTCTATGAAGTCAGATGTCTATAGCTTCGGAATCATAGTTCTCGAGATTATAAGCGGCAAGAGTAATAGCAGCTTCTACCAAACTGATGGTGATGTTGACTTGGCCACATATGTGAGAACCATCCACTTATATTTTTCAAGTCTATTGCAAAATACCGATGCTTACATTTTGGGTTTATCACATTCAGGCATGGAGGATTTGGAAAGAAGGAGTACCGGAAGAATTGATGGATCCTTCAATAAGAGAGAGTTGTGAGAAAGATGAAGTTATGCGATGCATCCATATCAGCTTACTATGTGTTCAAGAAGATCCTGGAGATCGTCCAACAATGGGAACCATCATAATGATGCTTTATAGTAGAATAATGAACCTACCAGTTCCTCATCAGCCAGGATTTAGCTTTTCCAATCAAGATGAATCGGAGACCAATGTTACAGCAGATGTCTCAGAATCTATTACTTATGATGCATCCATCAGTAATACTCTTCCTCGTTGAAAGTTTATGTTTAGAATTTAAAAGACCATTGTTTGCTATTAGTTTTTGTTCCATTGTTTCTTTGTGTGTCTAGTGTAACCCTTTCCACGTTAATTTGCAATAAATTGCAATAGATAACATAAAATTAAGTGAGCAACACGCCGAATATTACCATCATTCAGTTGACGTGCACCACATAGTTGCATAGGAGAAGTCACATAACATGCGTATTTTATTGTTTTCTCTCCCACAGAGATATTGTAAAGTATGTGAGTTTTCCTGACTGACCCACATGTTAAGGCTGAATTTTTCATACGTAATTAGAGTTTAATAATGATATTCATTGATAGGACCACATATCAACCTAAGATTGGTCGATAGAATCTTAGTCAAGACTTTCAAGAAATTATAAAATAAAATAAGCAGTGGTTGATCATCGATGCTGGCTGGTTGCTACAATCAAGGAGCTCTATAATTGAAGTTATTAAACCATAAGAAAATCTTCCAATATCTTAGCCAAGTCATGCCACGACTAAACCAACACATCAATAATTTTTATCATTCAAGAAACATGTTATTTCTCTAATTTTGTAGTTTTCGAAGGTTGACTAAAAATTAAAGAGCATGGATACAACATGAACAGGCTCATTGTAGCGCCCTGTTCCGAGGATTGAGCTGGAATAGTTCAAAGACGAGTATTAGCTAGAATGTTCAGAAATCAGCCACGATTGGACAATACAAAGAAGATACAAGGTTGATGTATGTTAGGATCAGACTACATGATGAACCAATGATTCTGATAAGTATTCAATGTCAACCTGTGTATTAGGTTTATCACTTGAATTGTATTCTTAACATAAGTATGGGTTCATAAGCTTGTAATGTGAGTGAGAAGTACAAAGGGCCAAAGGGGGAGGTTGTAAGGTTTTGTTCGACATTAGGACATATGAGGCTGGAGCACAAGTCAAGACTGTCCTGGCTTGTATCTTCTTTTTCAGGTGTCTTCCAGCCAAGTCTACATCATACAAGGCGGCTATGAATGTATCTCTCAACACGGATGAAATCAACTTTGTTAAAGTAGTCGGGATGCTAAGAGCCCATGTGGTAGAATTGGAAGGAGGAAAGAAAGGAAAATGTATAGAAATTGTTTCATATGAGCTCATAAAACTGAGGATGAAGGCGATGATCCATTCAGTTTGCTAGTAAGGAGCTTTGAAAAATTACTATAGAGAGTAGAGCAAGGTTAAAAGAGAGGAAAAACATGAAGACGCTCATTGGGCACTTAAAAAGCTAACAAAAATAGTGATTTAATTTCCTGAATGTAAGGGGTTGGGTCACTACAAAACCGAATGCCCCATAGTGAGATGCAGGGACATTAAGTTCTTTGGATGTAAATGTACTGGTCAAACCCAACTAAGTGTATCAATGACCAAAAGAAACACCGAGAAAAATTGTTGATAGGAGTCGGTGAGGAAGACTCTAGAGATGACAGTGAGGATGGAAAAAAATCAATAATTTGTAGCCTTTTTAGGAGTTACCTAGTTTTCGAAGGAGAGACTGACTTAGAGGATTACCAGTCAGTAGCCGGTGCTGATCTAGCTCGTGAGTACAATGAAGTATGTCAGATTGTGGTTCAAACTGGAAAAGAGAACTTAGGTCTGAAAAATAAAAAAATTGTGTTTCAAACCAACATTATCATGCTTCAGAATGAACTGAAAGATGAGAGAAAGATCAGTAAGAGTAGTGTAGAGCTGCTGACAGAGCCGGCCCTGAGCAAAGCCGGACAAAACATTCGCCTCAAGCCTCCGATTTTTTCCGCAAATTTTACATTGATAAAGGTCCCCAATAATTTTTTTTAGACTCCCAAATTCATAAAAAAAAAGTTTTTACATAGACATATTTTAAGGCCCCAAAATCTCAGGACCGGCTCTGGCTGCTGAAAGAGAAACTTACTCTTGCCACTTGGGTTGACATATTGATGAAGGAAGTGCAGGCTGAGAGGAAAAGTCTTGAGATCTTCAAGCTGAGTTGGACCATCAGTAAAAGACAATCTTGATGCTTACTGCATGGGTTGAAGAAACTCAATAAACTCCTGACTTATAGAAGACAAGGGTAGAATTCAAGAAGACTCGATTATGAAGGATATGGAGAATCAAATACATGACCAATCAGCTTTTCCCCAGCTCAAAAACAGAGGAGACCCCCCATACATCAAAGTCCAAACCTGTAAGCAACGTTTAAGATCCAAAAAAGAAAGATGTAAGTCACACTCCAGACAAGAAATAAGAAAAAATGATGCTATATAACACAGTGGGAAGCCATGATACATAAAAAGGAAGTGCTACCACTATAGGTAAAGAGTGAATCAACTTTTGAATCAAGGAAACTACTAGTAGAAAGGGTACCAGAAGAAGGTATGGATAAGAATCTCATATACGATAATATACACCAGGAACCACGACAAGGTCAGTGCCAATGAATCTCCGATATAGTATGGCCCCCATCTCTGGGAATTCATAAGATGGGAATCGATGGTATTTCGACAAAAACTTCTCCAAACATATGACCAGTACATGTGAACAGCTCAAAGAAATCAAGGCTCTCAAAGGAGGAAAAGTCACTTTTGGAGATGGAAGCCAAGGAGGCATCAAAGGAGGAAAAGTGACTTGCGAATGTGATTTGATACCATATTGGACCCTTTAATTTGATATGTTCACTCTTTCGTAAACCAACTCTCGTTGTATTTATCAATTTAGCTCAGCA
The DNA here is from genome assembly GCA_900406325.1 of Erucastrum elatum. Taxonomy (NCBI): domain Eukaryota; kingdom Viridiplantae; phylum Streptophyta; class Magnoliopsida; order Brassicales; family Brassicaceae; genus Erucastrum; species Erucastrum elatum. The sequence goes on along the minus strand of OVBX01002351.1, from coordinate 8,621 downwards.
GTGGAATCCACTCTCGTGGTTCTAGATATTCTTATGATCAGGTTTCTTGATAGCTATTTTAGAATACGAGTAATAAGAACAATCATTAGAAGGATCCAATATGATAACAATAACAGTTTTATAAAGCAAACCCTAAATCTAACAAGTTCCCAACTCAGACATATTCAAGAAAGACATAAAGATAAACTTAATGAAATGCATAAAATAGATTAAGTAGTAAGTATTGGAGTACCAATAAAATCTCTGAAGGAGTCTTATGATCCTCTATCCAAAAATATCTCTAGGAATAATAAAACCATTTTTTCAACAATGGCTTTAAAAGTAGAATAAATAGGTCATAACCCGTCCAGGGGTCTTCTTGTAACTTGTAGAAGCTTCTGTGCCAAACTTACATTTCTGGAAACAGTACTCTGGCCAGCAAATTCGTATTGGTGTCGAGTGTCGACCCACACCAAGGAAGTGTCGATCATACTCCTTCCAAATATCGACTCTGCTTATGATTTCTTGCACATGACTATAAAGGTTCAAATATCGACTCTGCTTATGACTCTAAAAGTTCAAAAGCTTATATTTGGTTAAAACTAAATATTTTACATTATCCAGCCAAATTCGCCAAATTTTAATATATTTTCCTTCAAAAATCGCAAAATTATATTTTACCACTAAAATCCGCAAAAGTGCAGTTTCTGAACAAACCGCCAAAACACATTTAACCGTCAATACCAAAAAACGTATTTTCTACCAAAAACGTAAAATATATTTTCTCGTCAAAACTGCTAAATCAGAATTAGAGTAAAAGTGATAAAGTATCAGAATTAGAGTAAAAGTGATAAAGTACACTTTTCAGTTAAGACCGTTAAATAACATTTTCACGCAAAAACCTCCGAATCGTTTTCTTTCGTCAAACCACATTTCCCACCATAATCCTAATTTTCTCGCCAAATCATAAAATTATGTTTTTCTGCCCAAACAACAAAACTGCATTTTTCTACGAGTATTTTTCTTGCAATAATCTCATTTTCTTCCAAACAGCTAAATGACAGTTTTTTTGATAAACCTATAAGATCATATTTTTATTATCGAAACCACCGAAATCGCAATGATACATTTTATGCTAAAATCCCCATTTCCCCAAAACTATAAAATCACATTTTCCACCAAAACCTCAAATTGAGTTTTCCCTTAAAAACCACAAAAGAAAAATTTTATCAAAAACAACAAAATTATATTTTTCCATTAAAACTTCAATATCACATTTTCTGGTAAAACTACAAAATTATTTATGGCAAACTGTAAAATTCTATTTTCCGCCAAATCAATTAAATCAAAAACTAATTTAACAATTGTTTAACTATAGCTATATTTTAGATAAATAATAAATTTTTATATGGTTAAGCATAAGAATAAAGTTTCATTAAATTAAATAAGAGTATATTAGTCATTTGTTTACTATAATGGCAACATAGATGAACAAACGAAAAAAAAAAATCATTCAGATAATTCATTTAGATGAACTATTTGGAAGGAAAATAAACAGTTTCTAAAAAATCTACATTGATCTTTTGGATGGTTCATCTAAATGAAGATGACTATTGTATAAACGGATAGCATCATTGACAGTTAGCTGGATGACGCAATTATCATGTGTAGTTTAGTCATGAATCATGATGGATCATGTATCATGAAGCTGCGATACATGATCTTTGCACTTTGCACATGTAGAAAAGCAAAAATAAAAATGGTCAATTATTTTAAAACTCTAAAACATAAGCTGTATCAGCGTTTTATTTAGAGTTAACAGAGCAATGTTGCTTAGTATGTTTAAACCAATTGATCATTTAGAACAAAACAGACAACAAATGTAAACATTAACATCAAAGAAGCAATCGAGACCTTAAGATTAACGTGGACGACTTTTATGAATTTTTTATTCAGAAAACAGACAATTAACCAGCTTCCTTCTCAACATCTTTAATTTTTTGGTTGTGAAGCTTTGGTTTCATTGTTCATCGAGGATATATATCAGTAATGGTTGCATTATCCACAGAGAAAATATTACTGTTGCTTGACCGCTCACCAGTAGATTCTTGGTTCTGATTATTAGGATTGTCCCGTAAGAAAAATCCTGGTTGTCGAGGAACCCGTAAAGACATTGTCTTACTATTGAGCATAGATATAATTGTTGAGAAACTAGGGCGGTGTGCAGGGTGTTCTTGAACACATAAGAGGGCAATTTGTATGCATCTAATCACTTCTATCCTCTGGTAACTAGATTCCATTGTTTCATCCACGAGTTCTAATGCCGATCCATTTTTCCAAAGTGTCCAAGCCTGAAAATGGTCACTATGGTGGTTAATGATCACATCCTTCGACTTTCCCAAAGCCAAATTAATTATATATAACTCAGGGTCCCATATAACTCACAAACGTAACCAAATTGTCGATGCCACCATCCGTCCTACTGAAGCTGCTGTTCCTCTTCCCACTTATTATCTCGAGAACTAATACTCCAAAACTATATACATCTGACTTGACGGAGAATTGCCCGCGCATTGCGTACTCTGGAGGCATGTAACCACTGGAAAACAAGTAGATAAATATATAATCAAGTTAGATATATATATATATATATATATATATATATATATATATATATCAAATTTTGTCTTTCTTATAGCTACATCTAACTTTAGGTAAGAAACCTACTAGGTTCCAACGACCCGTCTCGTGTTGGCTTGAGTTTGTTCCATTCCAAAAATCCTTGACATGCCAAAATCTGCAATCTTTGGATTCATGTCAGAATCTAAGAGAATATTACTAGCTTTGAGGTCCCTATGTATAATTGTGAGTCGCGAATCTTGATGAAGATAAAGAATTCCTCGACTAATGCCTACAATGATTTTGAATCTTTTTTCCCAATCGAACTGATGTCGCTTCGTTGGGTCTAAAACAAACACAAACGAAAAAACATCTCAGCATGTGAAAAATTACAGAACTAAATCAATAAATAAAATTAAACACCGGCTGCTTTCAACTTACCAAACAAGAAATAATCAAGGCTTTTGTTGGGTAAATACTCGTAAATGAGTAGTTTCTCTTCTCCTTGGACGCAAAACCCAACAAGCCTAACAAGATTTCGGTGCTGAAGTTTGGCTACAAGAACAACTTCATTCTTAAACTCTTCATCGCCTTGTCCTGATGTTTTGGACAACCTCTTCACAGCCAGTTCTGCTCCATCTTGAAATGTACCCTATATCATTAGCAACATTTCTACAATTAAGAACACTACAGTTTCCAATCTGATCATTGGGTTGATTTCTTGAAATATATTGTCACCTTGTAAACATCACCAAATCCACCTCGACCAATCTTGTTTCTCTCTGAAAACTGATTTGTTGCAGCTTCAATCGTCTTAAAGTCAAATCGTAGTGAGCTTGAACTGGTAACATCTGTGTAAACAAAAGCAAGTACATTATTAGACTCTTTCTCTAGAAAATCTGATATCACCAATAATGTGATAAACAACGTACACAAAACTCACTTCCAAGTTCATTTGCTCTCCTTAACTTAATCCTCCTCCATAAACAAAACAATAGAAGAAGTACAACCAGGATCACAACAACAGGCACCACAGTGACAATAATCGCAAACTTCCCCTGTTTTGTATGTGAATCCCCTGATTCTATCATTCATTAGTAACTTTACAAAAAAAAGTCAAAATTATCATCATCCAGTCTATTAAATCTAGCTCTTACCTTTATTAGTCAGATCTACTGGTGGGGGTGAAGATGCAGGTGACAGAGTATTTCTACCAAAAGCTCCAGAAAATGGATAAAGATCCCACCGGAAGTAACAGCTGGGCCGAGAAACAACGCCACCTTGCTTTCCAGCGCAACATGATTGGTACTCGCTTAAGCTTTGGATAAGACACGTCTTACAATCCTCTGGAGATATGTCTGACGTGCACTGCATCAACGCGTACACATCTTGGGAGTTCGACAGTGGTTTTGACTCAGCCGCATACGAATCAGAAGCTGCTGTCGACGTTTCTATCATTTGGTTGGCAAGTTCTGTCAAATTCAACCCAAATAATTCTCTTGAGTTGTTCACAACTAACGATGGCTGCAAATCCAGCGATCCCACAAATGAACGGTTTGAGTAGCGGACGAGACAAAGGGTCTCGTCATCGCCACGCCACCAGAAAGCTTCTGTGTGATTTCGACAGTGCTGTAACAACCCATCAGACGCAGCCTTAACGCAAGCCGAACAGAGGTCTGCCTCAGCGCCGGGGATGCACATCCCTAGTGCGTATGACTTCTCCGGATCTTGACCGACGGATGATGCGTAGAAGCCGTCTTGAGATGAAACGGTAGTGGGAAGAGAAGCGAGGATGAGTCGATGGTTAATTGCGTACAGGCTTTCTGGTCTGAAGTAACCATTTTCCAAGCATGATTGAGCATGGAGAACACCGAGAATGCTTAGGTTGACCAACACCCAGAAGGTAGTTGATAAGTCTTGTGTTACCTTCTTGCTCATCTCAAAAGCTAGTAGAGATGGACATAGTTTTGGACTTTTGGTATGTTCATTTCCAATCCAAGAAACAGAAATCATAAAGAACGACAAAGACTTATCACAATCATTTTAGGAACAATTAAATAAAAGTGAGTGTATTCCTATGTTTGTAGATCTTACCTTTATTCAGAAAGTTTGTAAACTAAATACTTTAAAATGTAAATCCTACCTTTTTTTGTGACACTTTTTTTTTGTGACACATGTAAATCCTACCTCAGTTATAAAAACATGTGGTAGTTTTTTCACTAAAACATATCCATGCAATGAAATATAAAGTCAACCATCAAAACTTATTTTAAAAATATGTTTTTTTTACTGATTAATTGTGTTATTACAAACTATAAAAACATTACATAATAACAAATGTTACTTTTAAAGTATGTATATGGTCATTATAGTCTTCCATCGAAGGTTTTGAAAATCAGAGCGAACATGACCGCGGCTCGTTCAGTATGCCGAGTCTTTTTTGGTTCAAAACTCGAATTTCATAAAACTCGGAAAACTCGGTTCAAGACAGATGAAACCGATGGTCTGGCTTGACATTGAACCCCCGTTTCTTATATTGATTTAAATTTTAATTAGAGTTTTATGTTAGGCTATCTCGGAATATCGATAATAATACTTAACAGCCGTTGTTTAATAGTTTCTCCCAAAAAAAGAAACCTAAACGTCTTCTTCCTTTGTCTCTCGTACACCATCCTCAGCATCTAAATTTTCCATTGGAACAAGATTTGGGACTGCACCTATAAGAAGAATTAAGTGTCGTGATTCCTTTTAGCGGTTTAACCACAAAATTTGATATAACATACTTTCTCTTGCTATTTTGACTAGTCAATGGAGGACAGCGCCTGACTAATAAATTTAAATAGTGATAAAGTATACAAATATATAATATTTTAACCAATACGATCCGATTGATTATGAGTCCAATGATAAGACTGATTTTTGGATAATGAAAATGAGTCTAATGATAAGACTGATTTTTGGATAATGAAAGAAAGGGAAGAAGCTGAACTAGACTATGATGAACTTGAAAATATACTTACCGAAGAAAACCCAAAAGATGAAGATGTAACTTCTGAAACCCTAAACTTGAAATATTACATAAAAGATTTTATAATAAATATTACATAGACGATTTTACAGCCGACAATTATATCACTTTATAAAAATGCACGTTTGACTGCATCACTTCGAACCATCCTATGAGATCAATGTTCGGTGATACGCCATTCATCATACTATGACCTCTTGTAATTCTTTATCTCTATAGTTTGTGTTTTTTGAGGATTTGAACGTCAAATCTTCTGATGTAGAAGTATTATTAAACTTTTAATTAAACTACTGGATTAAAAGCGTTTCCACAAACTATACGTTTCTTTGGCTATGATGTTTATTATTTAACTTATACATTTTTCATATTTTTTTGGGAAAATTGGCTCTGCTAGCCTCACGCGCTACTGATATTAGAAGTTTACCATTCATTTGTTAAACTCAATTTGATTTCATTTTTGCCTCTATTGTAACCTGCCAAATCTATTCCTTAGACCTGCGTTTTGCATCAGACTAGTCAAACACTTGTTTTCTCCTTTATCTTATTATTTTCTGTTTTTCAATGTTTTTTGCTTTCGTTTTTTATTAACCCTCTTCTTCTCTCCTACTACCTCTCTCATCTCCTATCCTACACTCCATCTCTCTCTTTTCTTTCGTAAACTAATTATTCTCCAAACTCTCCTCTTTTCTTCCACTCATTCTCTTTATTTTACAATCATTTTTTTTTGTAAATCATAAAGATTGGTCTTTTTTCTTATGAATGTTCTAAATCCTCTTTATCATTTTTTTTGGTTTGATCATTTAGATTTGTGTTTACAAATTAGGAATTGAGTGTATAAGTCGCTCAAGTTCACGACTATGCTTCTGGTAATTTTTTACTATGATTTTTAAAATTTGAAATAAGTTTATGCATTTTATAATTAATATTATTTTAATGTTAATAAATTTTGTATCATGTTACGATATTTTTTAACTCCCTAACATATGTCGTAACATGTTTACAAATTTTGTAACATGTTAACAAATTTCGTATCTTATTACAATTTTTGTTAACTTACTAACATATTTTGTAAAATTTTGGTGGTCAAATTATTGATGAGTTATAATATAGTCCTATCATAAACCTAGTAAAAGTTGATGTTATTTTTAATGTTAACAAATAGTGTATCATGTTAACGAAACTATAGTTGATGTTATTTTACAGTTAACAAATTTTATATCATGTTTACAAAATTTGTTAACTTGCTAACATATTTTATAACATGTTAACAAATTCTGTTTTTTGTTACAAAAATTGCTAACTCACTAATATATTATGTAACATGTTCAGTGGTCAAATTATTTATTAGTTATAATGTAGTTCATCATAAATCCAGAAAAAAAAATTGTCAGATTCTTTATTTTTCATAAGTATATACCATAGTTTTATGTTGAGAGTGATTTACACATAAAATTCTAGGTGAAAAGAAATTTTAAGAAGAGAAATTGTGTAAAATTAAAGAAATGAAGTGTGAGAAAGAGGTGAGATTAAGTGAGAGAGAATGTCAGAGAAAGGAAGAAAGAACCGTAAGAGAGAAATGATCAAATAGATTCATGAGAAAGAGTGTACGAAGAATAATAAAAATTGAAATAAAAAGCGAAAAAATATGAGAAGGGGAACAAGACTGCATAGAATGTCAGTAGTGTGTCAGTTTCTTCACCTGGTCAGACGTCCAGGCGCACGTAGTTTACTCATCTCAAGGGTTTTTTCGTCACATTATCGGTTTCATTATATACGCTTGGCCACTTACGTCCATCAATGGATACATTGCAAATATGAGCTTTCACTATGGGTAGCTGACCAATTGTCCCTATTTTTTTAGAGGGTAACGAAGATGAAATGCCATTTTCTCAAAGATGATACCACTGAATTAGTTTGAGATATTTTATCATCCTCTAACAGAACTTTTTTTTCTAATTTGTCAAGTTTTCATTTAGTTCATTATATTCAAGATTCAGTTATTATTTTTCTATTTCATGATACTATTTTTAGATATTATTCATTAGACATTTATGTATATGATTAATTATATATATAATAAATAAATAGAATCTCGGTTCAACTGGTTCAACCAGTCGAACAGTTAATATGCCGAATCGATATCCAATCCGGTTTTTAAAACATTTCTCGAGCAGTTTGGACGTATGTGCTCTTCCAGAAATCAGAAGTGTATCGATAGGTAAGGATTGATTTGTATCAATCCTAGTTAGATTAGTATATTATTATTCCTAGCTGTGAATAAAATACAAGAGTGTATTATCTTATTCTACATATAATTTATCAGTATAGATATGTTAACTATCATATGTGTTGCTCATAAACCCTCGTCTCTCTCTACTTTCTTTCTCTAGAAGTTTTCTCTCTAGAGCTTAAGTTTCTCTCTTAAGTTTCTCTTTTGTGGTTCCCAAAACCAAAAAGAGCTTTCGATAAAAACATCAACCTTTCGTTTTCCTCTCTTTCAAATCTCATCCTCTCACCATGTCTTCTGAAATGGATAAAGCTATGCTCTCTCTTTCTCTCAAAGATGATGATGATCTACCTCTCACTTTACCAGATCTTCCTCAGTACTACGCCTCAGAAAGAAATGCATGCAGCATTATTGGTCGTCTTCTTAACCCAGAATTCCAACGCATGCCAAAGCTTATCTTTGATCTACCAAGAAAATGGCATAAAGTCGGAAGAGTTCGAGGCTTCGCTCTCACAAAAGAAAAGTTCCATTTCGTGTTTGATCATGATCATGACCTCAAATAAATCCTTGATAGCGGCATGCAAACCTTCGACGACTGGGGCTTAGCTGTGGAACGATGGAATCCAAATCCTCCTGATGGTTATCTTGATTATGTATCAATCTGGGTAAGAATCAAGAATATACCAGTCAATCACTACTCAAAGGCGGGTATCACTGGTCTCGGCGAACTCTTTGGTCATGTTGAGGAAGTAGCTTTTGATCCTGAAA
>OVBX01002350.1:0-19045 GCA_900406325.1 Erucastrum elatum | reverse complement strand
ACAACTGAACCTCTTATTTGAGAGAGTAATTCACTCCTTAGGGTAATTTGAGTGATATCAGACGACACTACCATCAATCCCAGGACGATGGTTCTTTATAAATGGTTCACGGAAAGACAATGAGTGTTTATCCGGACAAGGTTGATATAGTACGGTGGAAGGTTTTGATGGTTTGATAGGAGCAAGAAATGTCCGGGCTACCATATCCTCTCTGCACTCGGAGGTTGAAGCGCTAATTTGTGCAATGGAATGCACGAGAAATTTGCGATAATTTCGAGTTACATTTGCAACGGATTATTCTCAGTTGGTGAAGATGATTTCAGAACCAGAAGAATTGTCCACTTTTGCAAATTATTTGGAAGATATCAAGATCCTGCAAAAACGCTTCCTCAGCTCAGAGATCATTAATGTATCAAAAACGAAGAATTTTAAGGCGGACAGTCTAGCACGCAGTACCAAAAAATAATCGTTTTCGTCGTTTATATGGATGCGGAACTACCAATTTATTTGACAGAGTTTATTTGAATCTGTTTTAAGTTGATGACAAAAACAATTATTATATATACAGACTGAAAAAAATATTGAATTTTGTATTTTTAAAAATAAAAAAAAAAACATTATTACGTGTACATCTAAATGATATTTAAACCAATAAAAAAGTAAATTTGAAAATATTGTTTATAAATTTTACGTTGAAATTCTAAAATATATATATTTTTTAATTATCTAAAACGACAATGAAACTGAAAAGGATCGAATACATAAGTTAAACACACATATCTTACTTCTGATGTGGGCTAGAACTATATTAAACTTGTAGAACTGGATATGAGCCAGAAAAGGTCCACTTTAATATTTGTATTTAATAGTCAATTAAGAGCAAAATAAACAATATCATACTAATTGTAAATTTAAAATTGGACATGGATTAGAAAAAGTCCAATAATCATTAGTTCACAAGTTTAAGAAATGCGAAAATCTGACTTTACACATTCAGAATTGGCACTAACACATTTCAAACTTTATTTTTCACTAATATTTATAATCCTCAATCTAAAAGCATTATCAAATTAACCTTCGAACTATATTTTCTTCTCAAAAGTTATGATTTGGCAAATATGATGCATCAATTACTGATGTCGTGGACAGATTACACTGCTAACATCCAAATTAAAAATAATTTATTATTATAACTATTTTTTAAGAAAAATTGGGAAAATTAATAAAGTTTACAAAGTTATATAAAAATTATATTTAGAATATTTCTACAAAAATCTGAACCGGAACCTACCTGAAAATACCAGACTCGAACCGAACCGAAAATTTATAAGTATCTTTTGGGTTTAAATTTCTTTTAACCAAAAGAACCGGATTCGAAAAGAACCAATCCAAATAGATCTGGATCCAAAAAAAAACCGATCCGTATATATCTGACCCGATAAGAAGCGATTTATACCCAACTTAAAAACATGTATATTAAAAACTATGATTTTTCGTGTATATATATATATATATATTATTTTATGATTTAGTTGACATATCTTTTGTTAACAATATTTATAATTATTTTGTAACATTTTTAAATAATATAAATTTTTAAAATATTTTATTTTTATTATTTAGTATTTAATTTATTTTGTAAAATTTTAAATATATGATAAATATTGACTAAATTTGAATGGGTTTATGTATATCATATTTTTCAGATCTTAAATATCTGATTCTGATTGGATCCGATATGAACACAAAAATTATAAGCATTTTATAAGTATTTGTGTTGCCGGACCTGACAAAATTCTACCCTAAACTAACCTGAAAAATTATAGATACCCATATAAATCTAAATTTTCAGGATCTAATTGACCCGGACCGGATAGAATCCGATATGAACCCGACCCAAGGACCAAGATGTCCAAGTCTAATGATATTATTGTTATATTTTTCTGAAATGTTGAATAATCAGATGCATTGCTATTTATATGAAGTTATATTTTTAAAAATTTTGATCTTTTAAAAAGTATTATTTTATAACAATTAAATATATCTTAGAATTGCATCTGATTATTCACTTTAATAAGGTAAATAAAAATATTTTTAACGTTACGAAGGAGTATATGAAGTTGCAGAAAGCTTTGGCACATGCATGTTGCATTATTTCAGGGTTTTCGGATCAGTTAGTTTGGAATTTGGCTAATTTCCAAAATATTAAAAACCAAATTTTTTTGGGTGATTTGGTTTATGGTTAGGTTTGTTTTAATTTAGTTTACCGATCTTATCCAAAGTTTAAAAACTATTTAAAATTAATTTTTAAAAAGTTGAAAAAATTTGGTTAAATTTAGATATTTCTGTTTAGATTTTTGTTAGTTTAGTTTAAAATTTTGGCTAAAATCGACGTCGTTAGGTTAATTGTTATTTAAAAAGCCGAATTAAGTGATTATTGAACTGGTTGAAAAACTAATTTTTAATAGCCGAACTGAACCGAAACTTTACCAAATTATGGTCAAAAGTTTTCATGAAACTGAAATAGATGTCAAACCGAAGATTTTTTCTTAACACTGGATTTTATTGAGAAACAGAGGCAAAGCTCAACCCCACAGGAGTGAGATTGGAGATTAAATTTGATAATTTATCTTCTGATCTATCTTGAAAACCTTTAGTCACATCCTTTTTTTGATCAAAAATAATAATGAATGTGACTAAAGGTTTTCAGAAACAAAAAGTTACATTCATTAACTAAGATAGTAAAAACTAATGATGGGTTTTTATCCGTTAAATTTTATTCGATTCATTATTCGTTTTGATTCCAAAAATTTAGGATATTCGTAAACTTTTGAATCAAAGCAAATACTAAAAATCCAAATCAATATTCGTTAAAATTGAATCAGATCACAAATATTAAAATTTTGAAAAAACGGATATCTGACCCGATCCGGCAATATATATATTGATTATATTTAAAGTGTTAAATGTATAAAATTATAAAATTATTATTATATAATATGATGTGACAAATTATATTCACATTATTACCTATATAAAAATATTACATAAAAAGAAGAGACAAAATTGATGACAATTATATTTTTTTCTTAAAGTTTAGTACTATTATAATTGTTAACTAAGTTTAGACAGTTTACAAAATATATAGATTCACTATTTGTTTTATTTTTTTATCTTGTATATCATATAAAAATATTTTACAAAACAAATTTGTATTGAATTTTTAAGATGATTTGTATCAACCAAATTAAATGAGATATCTGTAATTTTTCGTAAAAATCTGCAAATATCTATTTGTTTTTTAGATGTTTATTTTTTCGAATATTCATATTTTTCCGAAGCAAAACAAATTAAAAAATTAAATATTTGGGATATACGAAGAAAATCACAAATGCCTAAACTTAGTAAAAAGCATATAGAAAGTTGTATTACACCGGTGTTTTATTTGGTGTGGTTTTTCGGACCATCTTAAAATTAGATAATAAATCAGCTGATGGAAAAAAAATCTGATATTCGGTTTCTGTTCGGTCTATTTCAGTTTTCGGATAAACTTGCAGAGTCGCGGCCAAAAATGAAGAAATATGGGAACTTGAAACTTGAAACGTACAAACAAGATTTGAGGGTGACGTTAACTAACTGTTCAAGTTATTGTCTCTGTTTGATTCGAGAATCTCTTTTTTAATTAAAGAATAGAATCCTATAATGTATATGTTGTCTTCGCACTGAAGTAAAACGACTTTAGCTTGAATATAAGGAAAAGAACAAAAGATCTCTCATATTTATCCTCAGTAGAATAGGGCTGGGCAAAATATCCGTAAATCTTTATTCGATTCATTATTTGTTTCGATCCGATCCGAAAAATCTGGATATCCGTAACTTTACAAATCGAAGCAAATACTAAAATTCAATATCCGTCAAAAACGAAGCAAATCAAAAATATTAAAATTTTAGGAAGCGGATATCCGATCCGATCCGGCATTATATAAGTACATGTAAATCTTGATTATATTTAAAGTTATATATGTATAAAATTCTATAATTATTATTCTGACAAATGATTTGACAGATTTTATTTATATTATTACTTATATAAAAGTAGTACATAAAGGAAAAAAATATTTTATGATAATTATAATTTTTTTCTTAAGTTTTGAGTTATTATAATTGTTAATTAAGTTTAATTTTTTTACAAAATATGTAGATTACTAATTCTTTTAATTTTTATCTTATATATCACGTAAAAATATATTATACTAAACAAATATACATCGAAATTTTAAAATTATTTATATTAATCAAAATATATGAGATATCCGTAAGTATTCGCAAATATCCGCAAATATCTAATTATTTTCCGGATATCCGTTTTTCCGAATATCCGTATTTCTCCGAAGCAAAACAAATATTAAAATTAGATATCCGTAACATACGAAGCAAATCACAAATACCTTCGAAAACTCGGATATCCGATCCGTGCCCAGACCTACGTAAAATCATTTCCAATGTCTTGTCTGGTTATAGAACTTTCTTTTTTTTTCCTTTTTTAGTTATATAACTTTCACAAGAATCTTTGAGATTTATTCTATTTTCTTAAGCTAAATTTTGGAGATTCCGAGTCATTGATCCATAATTCTTTATTATAGTTATGATGCAAATCACTCCCCCACAAAAAAAAAAGAGAGTTATACTAATAAATACGAATATGTTAAATAATACGTAGTAAATCAACATCCATTTAGTAAATAAAATACTGCTGATTATTGAAAAATATTAGAAATACGCTGTCTATTTTAATCTAACAGAATATGGTGTGTGTATTCTTGTTAAATAAACAATTATTGTTGTGTGGATGCCACATTGCCACGACCATCATTAAACCTTGACATTCGGTTTGTGTATTAGTTTGTACCTTCAGAAGTATCGTTTCAACCACGTGGATGATCAGTTTAGAGGTCCAGATTCGATGAACTCTGAATATCAATCGGTGAGATAAATTTCTTGCAGAAATAAAAAAAAATGGTTAAAAAAAAAACATAAAAGGAACTATATTTAGTTCTATACACATAACAAGTACATAGCTATGATATGATACATCACACAACACAATGTCCAAAATACCATATTTTTTTTTTTGCTTATCATATCTTTCATTCCATTAAAAATTAAACCGAAACATTGTGCTCAATCTCAGAGAGATTGTTCGAGTGATGAAACAGAGTTATTTGCCAATCTATTAACCAGTTCATTAATACAAAACTAAAACTGAAAGAAGTAAAGTTGAACAAATGACTCAACACTCTAATGTTATAGAATATCCCTTGAATAGCAACCACGGATTTGTTTCGTGTAATCATATTAACTAGGTAGTAACCCGCGCCTTGCGCAGGGTTAGATATCTGTTCTACATGTTCAAATTATATATTACGATTGTATATAACATAAGATATGCTTTAAGTTATCGGTAGGTAGTTTAAAGTTTTAGTTCATCTCTTTTTTTGTTTACATGTTATATACGTGTTCATAATAGTTTAATATCTGTGCTATATGTTGAAACCACCTATTACGATTATATATAACATATTATATATAACATAGGTATGTCTTAAGTTATCGGTAGGTATGACCAGAGTTTTAGTTCATCTCATTTTTTTTACATGTTATAGACCTGTTCACAATAGTTTTTAACCGCTTCGTATAAATTTTAATTTTTTTTCAACTATTTCATAACATGCAATTGATTAGTTAACATTAAGTGTACAATAAAAAAAGACAAATAAATAACCAACTAAAATATAAGAAATATGGAAACATGGAAATATAAGTAGCAAAATAATTCAAACTGAAACAATTAAGGGTCAATCTACCCAATAAAACACATAATTAAAGGAAAAAAAAACAACTAAAACTTATTAATATATATTAAATCGAGATCTTGACTTCTCTTCAAGGCGAATCAAAATCTCCGGAATGGAATTCTGAAAGAAAATAAAATAGCCATCAATACTATTATCATATACTAATTTAAACCGGAAATTGTTATAAATATTTAAATATCATTATAAACTCACATTGATCTGTAATTCTTTATTTCAGAAATTTGAGGATCAAATAAAATATCCGAACAGCCTTCAACAGTTGTTAAATGACTGAAACGATCTATAAAAATTAAGAATTAAGTTATGCAACAGAGAAAATATTATATTGGAAGATTAATAATACGGATTACTGATACGAACAATAAGAAAAACCTACCATTACCCCTCACTATTCGCCAGAGCTTTAGGACACAAATGAAAACATTTGCATGTGAAGCAATCCTGCGTTGATATAATTTTTCAGCTACAGAACCATGTGCAACACACCTTATTTGAGTTAAACTGCACTTTGATGTTATTCATGTTAGCGAATATCATATATTGTAAGTATGCAAAGATAAATTAATATAGCACATACTCATAGTCTATCATGGAGAACCGAATTCGGATAGGGTTGTTTGGAACATTTAGGTTGCCTTGCATTTCTTGTATATCTTCAATATCACCTACTTCAACCATAGCCCCACATAAGTCTGCGACATAAAAGAAAGTAGTAAATCATTAGCAGAAAAACTATAAGCATGTTCATATAAAAATAATCATAACACTTTCAAGATTCATTTTAAAAAATTGCCGTACCAACACAAAACTTGGGATGACATAAACCACGTAGAATATCCATGTAACGCGCACATGAAATAAAGTTACAGTCTGTGACAGGCTGAATTCTTTCGCACAAGGATTCTTGCGTGATATTCATATGGTACTTGCTCTTTGTTGGTCGTATCAATGCTACGTGAGCAGGCATCAGTTTAAAATACTTGATCTCAAACCAATCACCTTCTTGTAGGTTTATTCTACACGGATCATTGTTGACATACCAAGGCAAAGTGGCTTCCATCGTTGCACCCTGTCGAAATCATATGTTAATAAGTTTGTGGAAATCAATATATAATAATATAGATGGGTGGTGAGTAAGTATACTGACATTTTCATCGCCAACAATTAGGCACCTATTGAGGTGAAGTGCACCAACTGGAGACTCCCATGCTCTGATTATCTTCACACGAATAGGAGGCTGTATTTTCTTGGGTACCAAGGCACCTAAATATGCGTAGGTCAACATAACTAAGCAAAGGATAGAAGACCCGTTATTTGTTATAGAGACAGCATTCTCTTAAGTGTCGATGCATTAATATAGTACAAAGGTAAATGAATTGGTATATTTTTACTTGGCATGCAATGTATGTAATAAATTATATGTGGATCTCAGTAGAGAAACACAATATTTCATACGAAAGACAATTGCTGAAAAAAACTTATTCTCTTCTTGTTTCGGACCATTACCAACTTTAGATGGATATAGTAATGTTCGAAATGATATTAAGGGATATATATATATATATATATATATATATATATATATATATAACTTTCGTTTCAATATTTTCCTATCAAATATTATGTGCATGTGAATATAGAAACACTAAATCTTATACACTACGACATTCTTACGTATTTGGGACGTGAAAGATATTTTAAATCTTCTTTACAAACAATTTAGGTATATTAAGCCATATTAAAGTTATATTACTATAACAGAATACTGAATTAAATTTTACACGAGCCTTGGAGAGGTAGCTAACTATGCGGCTGAGCATAGCCTAAAATATGATATACCCTTAAAGTTAATGTTTATATATATTCATGCATCAAATAGGAAACTTACTACTTAAGGCACAAACTGACTCCGTTATGCAAAAAATAAGAATATCAATTTTATTGTATATCGGTATTTAGTTTTCGATTATATAGGGGATATCTTCAATAATATTCAATTACTTTAAGGTAAGTTACGACCGTGATGGCATTAACAACTAATACATAGGTTTAAATATAATTTGTTTGAAGTAACTATATTTCTATAAAATATGAATATCGCAATGAGAGAACATATGTCAAAATAGATTCATAAAAAGTTATAATGACATAGAAATAAATCACATGTACGAAAAAAAAAAGTAACTAAGCTAAATGTTTTCGGGCACTGGGTCATTCATGAAGACAATTGCTCGACACATTATGCATATAAAGAGATTCTGATCCTGAAAATTAATTTATTTAAAAACTAAAGGTATAAATATCGAGTCAAGAACATCTTCATGGAAAGCTATAATCTCGCAAGAGTTGAATGAAACATAGTACAAATAAAAGGCTTTTACGTATAAAAAGTTGCTAAACATGCAAATTTGATTTCCATGTTAATTTGGTGTGTCTTTCTTTTCCATAGGTTTATCCCTGCAAATATATATCGTTAAATGATAACTTCGTAAGTATATTAACACAGATAAAAAAGATGTATAAATCCACATACCTTTCACGGAAACCACTTGTTCTCGGACAAAGTTCTCGGATGTAATCTGCAGAATAAAATATAACAAATAGTACGCAAGATAGTCAGCTATTTTAAAATTGCATACTTTTCGAATGTATAAACACAATTTTTAGCAACCATCGTACTCAATAATTAAATTATAGTTTCAGAAAAAATAAGCCAATACTCACTTATACATCTTCCTCTTCAAATAAATTCTGAAAAACTTCCTTGAAACGACATTCATCGTTGATCTCTGGGGTTTGCCATCTTTATCTGTAATTAATATCTTCAAACCTTTCCTGGATTTCACTCGAGACACGGCCACATACAGCTGACCATGCGAGAACACTGGTCTACGTAGAAACAAACCCACTTTGGCTAGTGTTTGCCCCTGACTTTTATTAATTGTCATAGCAAAAGCAACTTTCAAAGGAAATTGCCTACGTCTCATTTTGAAAGGAAGCTTGGAATCTGTAGGTGTAATCAACATACGATGTAAAAAGACTTTCTCACCCGCTAATATTTCTGTAATGACCTTGGCTTCGAGAAGATGGTCACCAAGTTGTGTTATCTGCAACCTTGTACCGTTGCACAAACCTTCAGTAATATCAAGATTCCTTAATAACATTACTGGAGTACCAATTCTCAGGCGTAGGGAATGATTAGGCAACCCTGACGTTTTAATACTATTAAGAAATTCAGGTGTAAATACGGAGTCATCTTTAGATTGGGTATCGGCAGGATCTATACTATCAGAACTCAAATATAATTTCTCCTCTCCTGCATAAATAGTAAGATATTATAACAAACTATCTTCCAACAATGGTTTATAAAAACACAGCCATTAAATAAATCGGTTATTAAGAAGAGACAAAGATGATATTACCAGTTAGGTGATTCAGCATGTAGTTATTAATAACATCGACATCTTCGTTAGTTGGACACAATATAGCTCTCTCTCGGAAATATAGTGGGTCTTTTGAGTCTTTGAACGTGGTCCCATAAACTTCTGAAACTATAGCCTCAATAGGATCATCACATTCAGTTATCAAAAGATCCTCAGGAATATCGATCATAGTCTCTCCACTGTTTGGTTCATTAATTTTTCCATCTTCTACATCCAGTATCCATTTAGAAAATTCCGCAATCTCCTCAGCTGCAATATTATCTTGTTCTGACAATAGTCTCATGTTTTTGGTTAGCTCCAAAACTTTGCAATATTTCCACAAATACGATCGGTTAAGAGAGGCCATAACTATTTGAGCGCGATTCCCCTTAGGTATAACCGGTAGTATTTGTCTGAAATCACCTCCAAAGACTACAACTTTACCACCAAAAGGTGTTTCATCTGTAGTCTTCATAATGTCACATAGAGTACGATCTAAAGCTTCAAAGCAATGTTTACTCATCATAGGTGCTTCGTCCCAAATAATAAGAGAAGCTTTAGATATTAGTTCTGCCTGATCACTTCCTGGTTGGATCCTGCAGGTAGAGAATTCATCTGGATTAATTGGAATGCTAAATCTCGAATGAGCAGTTCTTCCTCCAGGTAATAATAAAGCTGCAATTCCGCTGGAAGCAACGTTAAGAACAATTTCACCTCTTGAACGAATAGAAGCGGAAAGAAGATTCCAGATAAAAGTTTTCCCGGTTCCGCCATATCCATATACAAAATAGACCCCTCCTGATGATGTATTGACAGAGGCCATAATTTCTTCGTAAACTTTTCTCTGCTCATCAGTCAATTTCTCAGATAATTCCTGGTGTCTTATGCGCAACTCTTCCTGCGGGTAATTAAGCTCATCTTGAAGAAGCTGATTCTCAGAGTAATGTTGAGCATTATCATTTGGCTGCGGCATCGTTTTCCATCGTTCCAAAGATGACTGTTTTTTCCGCAACAACTTGTCTATCATCAGCAACGTGATATTGTCAATCTGTTCTTCCGTCAATAAGAGATCTGCGAAAATGTAACGACTCATTAATTAAGTGATTAGTGCAGCAGATTTTGTTTCTCCTTTTGCAGAAAATGAAGAAAACATACTTGGATTGCGTCTCTTTTTGCGTTCTAGATAAAGAACGTCTTCGGAAAAAATATCTTTTGTTGATTCCCAAACCAATCTGGGCGTCGATAAGCTTTCGCCTATTAGCATCTGTGCAAAAAGATTTCGCACATAGCTTCCGGTTGCCCAGAAACTGCATTCTTTTAGACCTTCGATATATTCCTTGTCATCATCCAACAAACCACGCTTATAACATGCGTCCTCAAAACTTGGAGAAAGAATCCCATCTACTGTTTTAATGTCATCATACGACCTTGGACCTTTAATCTTATTAATCAATACCCTGAGATAATATAGTGCACCAGCACTTGGTGAAACATGGGTCAACCTTCCAATAGCAAATCCCTTTTTGCGTATTTTCCAAACAGTTGCTTTCGCATCATATATGAATTTTGTTGGAAGTTCGGCATACGTGAGAAGTCTAGCTTCTGCATATTTATCGTTGCAATCAAACCAAGCTAAAAACATTGTCTTAGTTGTCTTCGCCCGAGCCATAACCGTCTCAACTGTATCCCCCTGCCTATATATTACCGGTTGATCGCCTTCTAAGTGAAACGTAAGCTTCTCAACAGGAGTTGCACGGTAATGCGTAGGAAATCCAAAAATTCTCCAAGTTGCTTCGCAAGCAGATATATATCTACAGAGAAAAAACATTGCCAAACAAACTATACATAAAATGATGGTTGGTAATAAATAAAATGCATATATAATAACATTGCAGACGATAGCATTTGTAAGGCAGATTTAAATGTATGCTAAGTAATTGCGTAAAGTTATGCGAAACTATGAAATTAAATATCTAAAAGAAGAATGCAACTAACCTTGCATCGAAAAAATTTTTAATTTCATCCACGGTTTCTTCCTCCACAGATTCGGTTGTGTTGACGTTTTCTCCAGAATTAATAGTAGCTCCATTAGCATCTATTCCAACTGAATCAATATTAGATTTTTTTGTTACCGTTGCAGTAACACAATCATGTCCCTTGTTGATGTACTTGAATAAGTACTTAATAGATCGGGACTGATTACACCATTCTACATTAATATGTGCATTGTATCGAAGGAGTAGCTCTTTGTTGTAAGGAACCACAAAACGGTTATCACACTTAATTCCTCTTTTCTCAATGAAAGAACCGTTGTCTCTTCTCCGATATACATGATAGCCTTGTGAATCAACTGTTGTCTTCTCCACGTTCTTCCTAGGAAAAAATTTCGAACACTTCCCATCTACCATGCACGGAGAATCTTTGTTAACAACACCACATGGGCCATGCATCATAGTATCTCTAACAATTTCATACAGTATGCGTTCTACATCTTTATCAGGAATCTCTGCTGATATTATACGATCAATATCCTCAGCACATGGAAATTTGTCTCTAGCGTCCATGAATAACAAAATATGTGCATGTGGAAGGCCTCTTTTTTGAAACTCTATGGTATAAATAGCTGAAATAAAAGGCAATTATATATATTAGATACATAAAAAAATACAAAGTCACTCCATGTATCAATATTAATAAAACTTTGATCAATATGATAATACTCACCAGACACGGTTCTGCCAAGCATATGCTTTTTAGTCAGATCATCCATCATGCTATCAAGCTTAAGTTTGAATAATCTGCAGCAGAGATCTGGTCTGTCTTCAGCTCTCAGGTTATATTTAGCAAAATATCTTGTCAACTCTGGCCATTTAGGGTTACATGTGTAGGTGATAAATAAATCGGGAAACCCATAATATTTGCTTATAGTCATTGCATCCAAATACATCTGATGCATGTACCGAGGACCACCTGTGAAAGATGAGGGTATTATGATACGGTTTCCTTCAATAGGAAGAGAAGATAAACCCTGATTTGCAGCTGCCACAAACTTGCTGAAGTTCAAAGACCTAAGATTTGCCTGATTTTTCCTTATGTACCGAAGCCTGTGACTTTCGATCATGGTGTAAGCATCTACCAAAAACTGCTGAAGTAAACGCCTCGAAAGAAGAAGTACCTGAGAACCAAACTTCCGGATTTGAATACGATATGCGAAAAATTCTCGCATACTAATATTCGGTTTTCTATTTTGGTTATTTCCTGTAAAACCGTGTTTGATACCCAACCGGAATCCATCTTCGCCGTAAGGAAAAATAAGAGGATATTGAAGTGGTAAATAGCAAGGATGCAACTCATTGATCCGTTTTAGCTTTCCTGTACTTTTCTCCAAAATAATATCCCTTTTATCCATATTAAGTCGGAAATCTCCAACAACTAAGCCAGCAACCTCTTTCGAAGTTGGGAGATTGTAAACTCGCCCATCTTTCAGCCTGTTATTGAGTAATACCAGAGCTAATTCTTCACTTTCGTCTTCATCATTGAATCTCTGCATGGCATTGCGAAACGTCTTGACATGCACGTTACACTCTCTTAACATATTCATTATAGATTCCACCAAATCTTCTCTTATTTTACTTCTCTCTGAATCTCCACTGTAATAAATATAGTAATTTTATAAATTTATGAAACATATGTATGTCACCACACATAAATAAGTACTAAGCAAATATTTTATATTGTTACCTCAAAGCTGAAATTCTGTTTTGCACCTCATTCTCAGTATCATGGATGTATAACTGAGAGAACTTTGCTTTTTCATTACTCTTCGGTTTCATGCTCCCAATCAAATGATAATTCTCCCCGTGTAGTTTAAAAACTCTAGGCCCTTTTCCACGATTGACCGAATTATCAATCTTTCCTCCAAGCGATGTAAATGAAAACATCATGTTCAGAGGTCTAATATTATCACGGAAGTGTTTACTGATAACATCATCGTTGGTTAAGAGGGCTTGTAGAAACTCCGGAGGTTCTTTTAAGGTTGGAAGTTTGATTTTTCCCCTCATACAACACATCGTGAAAACAGGCCTTTTAGCTCGCCTGTGCTTACTGACTCGCTCATTATACCAAAATAGTGCTCCACACAGTGGACATTCGTTTTCTATGTCACCATCATCTTTGTATCCTGTCCAACAACGTCACCAAAAATTAAACTCCAAGTTTTATGTCGATACAAATACGTTAAAATTTCTACTTAAGTTAATCACCAATAATATAAAATGTATATAAAATCGAACCATCTGTGAGTACTGTTGATCCGAATAGAGAAGACTTCGTTCTTTTGCGTTTTTGCCTTGTGTCATACACAATCATTCCGTAAGATGTATCGACATCATTGTTCTGCTCCTCTACTTGTTCCTCACCAATTTATGTATCCTCCTCACTGTCTGATTCTGAATAACAATGATATTCATTTTCGGCATACCTTCTATCTACATTCCAGATGTCGTCACAGCTTTCTGAATATAAGAATAAAAATATGAATTACGCTAATAAAATTATTTATTGTTTGATCTTTGTTTTCTTATTCTCTTTTGTCTTATCTTATAATCAGTCATAAGACGAAAGTCATTATAACTATTTCCGAGATATTTACATGTCAAACTAACCTTCAGAATCTGAGTTAAGAGTTGATTGTATTGTGTTCCCGGTACCATTCATCTCGGTATGGTTCGCAGGACTGCCATGTGTTGATTCTATCTCGCTGCGTAGACCACCCAAAATACTACTCTGTGTCATCATTGATTGAAGCAGGTTTGTGAAACTGATAGGTTGAACTGGAGGACCGACATATGATTCTTTTTGTAACATGTTCTCCATAGACGATGGGGTATAACAATCAGACGCCATATATAAATTATTCTGTGCGACCATTGACTGGAGTAAGTTTGTGTAACTTCCTGGGCGGGGTTCAATATCCTGAGGATGAGATAGTTGACTGACATTTGAATGAAAATTAACTCTGTTTTCCTCCAATGTATTGCCGGCTACATTACTTCCACAAAGCTCACTACTATAAAAACCAGCATCTAGCAATAATAAACAAATACGATATGAACATAGCACGTAAACTAAGTAAAAACTATGTTTTCAATAAATAATGTTATTACTGGGCGATATTGTACCAGAGGTATCCACCAGTCTATGGGATGGAGAAAGTGCTGAAGAAAATGTCTGACACTCTCGGACTTGCGATTGTGTTACTGTATTATTACTTACTTCAGGACATCTTCTCTTCTGTGACAATATGTTAATACGATGAAATCTAGCATCTCTTGGCAGTTTAACTTGAGACATAGCTTCGTTTGTAATATTGGAGGATTGGTCAGTTGTAGCCGAAGGTATCCTTCTATCACGCAAAATATTAATCCTTTCTGTCCTTGCATTTCTTTGAGTATGAGCGGTTTGACCCAAATTGCTTTCCTCCAGTACTCTCTGGTCAGTAGTTTGTGTCCGTCCATCTATTTTGTATGTTCGTCGGTTATTAGTTATGTCACTAAACACTGTCGTGTTGTCTATAACATTAGATGAGTCTGAAAGAAATTCCTGTTCATCAACTGATGACCCATCGCTGTTATATTTGTCTGATATATAAAAATGTTGTTAGTATATATGTGTGTACGTGTCTATAGAGATTCATATTTCATAACGGTGTACCTTGCTTCTGTCGTTTCGGTAGCGGATTATCGACAACATTTTCCTTCCCAAACTTAGGTCTCTTACGATTCATGATGTCTTTCGTATAGGTTCATGAAGCACTTTGGCGAAATTTAAGCTCCCGTATAATGGTTAATTGTCTTTTTATTCGTTATACAATGTATGTGAAAAATATATTATTTCTTAGTTGTTCTTAAAAAATATATGTAATTTCCTTTTCAACAAATTATAATAATTATTGCAAATTCATATTGATTTATTCCATGCTCAAAATTTACATTTACAATATTTATTTTCCATATAAGATATATAACCCGATCTCTTTTTGGGAAGAAATTGACTATTTACATGGCGGAATACAGTACATATCAAAAGTATATTGATATTTACATACTCTTGTTTAAATATGTCAGCATTAAGATCCAAAATTTTTCCAAATCCGACTTAGTAAGTTCTGAGGCTTGTAAAATCAACATAGTAATGTCCAGCTACTCTTTATGTAATAGGTAAAAAAATATTTTTTAACCAAAATGATATTTTGCTAAGTTCAAAGGAATATATTGAAAGCCGTTTATATACCTAGTGAACAAAAACAATCCTTTGAACAGTTTGTTGATATAGGATGGTTAAAAGTGATAGTATTTTATACAGAATCTTCTGTTATGAATATCAAAAAAAATAAGAAACCATATGTTATACGCATATCATATTTTATGATAACAAAGTCTCTTACGGACTATTTTTTTCATATATTCGCAAATATAGTCTCCTTGCAATACAAAAAGAATAACTTTAAGATAATGATTTGATTATATTAAAGCTTTAAACAAAAGAAAAACCAAATTCTGACATAGATCATACAAACTTCACCAGATAACCTTGTTCAATGTAAAAAAAAATACATAAAAGTAACCACAAACTTTAGAAGCTAGAGAAATCAGGTGTAAGATTTCGACATAACACTTACACCTGAAAAAGGTTTGCTTAAAATTATTTTCGACTTAAGATAGCTCTTCAATTTATAGGATGACCTGCGAATTCTACAAAGAGGGTAAGTCTTTTGTAGAAGTAACACTGTCCACATACTTCATCCATGTTGTCGCGGTCCCAACATACAGTCAGTGCCTTAAGGTTTACCCAATTTGTATGGTACCGCTGAGTCATCGGAACAGGGATTCCACTTAGAGAATTCTTCTTTCTTTCCCAGCATCTATTAGTCTTTTCTAAGTTATTTCTCCAGGGTAGTTTATCCAAATACTTCATACCTTTCCAATAGTGACCGTGTGCAAGCATTAACAATCCGTAAGCATACGTACCGTTTTTGTTTTTCAACGTGGAAGGATAACGTAGATGCCTGAGGCCCATGCGTCCTTCGTTGTGGTGGAAGTATTGAAGTAACCCCTCGATGTAGTGGGCCTCGGGGTTGCCTGCTTCTAAGCACTTCTTCTTCAACGGTTCGTGCTCGGCCAACATTAGAAGTGGTCTCGCAGCAAACAATCGTAGACTGACGGTTCTATAATAGCTTGTGGGATTGGCTACCGAGTAGTCGTCATTATCAGAGTCTTCATCGCTTTCATGACCATCGTAATTGTTAACCGAGTTGTCACTCATTCTTGCGATTGAAATTTTATCAGAAGAGAACAATTTTTTTTTCTTTTACACTGAAACGTTATTGGAACGACATACGTTACGGTTTCATTTCAATGACGAAGAAGATGAGTTTAAAAAGACGGGTTTCAACATGGGAAATAACGTTGAGATTAGATGTTATTTTCTTTAAAAAGGCTGAGCTAATGTGTTGTCTTTTCAATACCTTCTTTATATGTTAATCTTTACAAAAGCTGCATGCGAACATGTTTTTAATATTTCTCATTATTGATATTTTGATATCTCCCTTCTTTCCATTAAATATCGTTACTGTCTATGATATAGGATGCTCACATTTTTCTAAATTATGGAAAGTTGCTGATATCTGATTCTTCCGTGATGTTTTACAAAGCATTGACAAATATCAATTATGAGGTTTTGTCAATAATTCACACAAATCGTATATCTCTATATTAAAATAGTATAGTTCATATTGGAACATTCACCATGAAATTATCGATTAGTCAGTAAAGTAATTAAATATATCCGTATGAATATATAAAATTATGGCAAAAAAGAGGCTTCGTATTTAATATACTGTTTCAAAGGCAAAAATTAAAACAAACACCAAAAAAAAAAAAAAAAAATAGTATGCTAACTCGAAAACCAAAATGGAATATAAATATAACTTCAAACAAAGCCTCTTCACAAATCTCTCACATATCCTTCTCAGCCACTTTTGTCAGCCTTCTCTTTCTTGATTCTAACAGTACATGGAGTCCTTGCAACGGTGTCCTGATCAAATGCTTCCTCCAAGTTAACAATAGGCAAAGCTCTTCGTTTTGCAGGGGTGAGATCAATTGGTTCACATTCATGAGATGACTCAGCAGAAAGCAAGAGGGGACCCTTTTGGAAAAAGCGAGTATGATAAACAGTTAATAAAACATATAATGTATACATGCCACAAGTGAATATAATGAGAAAAGCAATAAGAAACCTCTACTGCGTCAGAGAGAATGGACTTGTCGCCGGACCAAGTTAGACTGCTAGTCTGCCAAGTTTATAAGAAAAAATTTAGAAAAAAACAATATTCTTGACTATACTAAACAAAATAAACATGAGGAAAGTCAACTATAAGTGTTTAAACAAAAAAATTATTTCAAAAAAATGAAGGGGTAAGTCAGCTATAACAATAAAGCTGGATTCAACCAATTTAAATATAATACAATTCCAAACCAAACACTCTAGAAATTACCTTTCCGTCGCCCATTGTATCGAATTCCCTAATTATATCATCATTGGTGATAATATTAGCGACGTTGTAAGTGTCAAGCTTATAGAGGAAATTTTCTCTTTCAATTCCAACCTTGAACAAATAAGTCTTTCCAACCAAATTGTTAAGAGCAATAGGTATTGCAGACGGTTCCTCAATCTACAAATAATTTAATTCATATGATCAACTATTTTAATAATACAATAAACATTTCCAAAGATAACATAATTTTTTAATACCTCATCCGCATTAGGTCCAGCAAGTTCAATGCAAGGCTGATGTAGTAACTGAATAGCAAGATAATCGGATAGGAGAAACTTTGAATTCCCCGTATTGTCTAGGACAACCAAATGCAGCTTATACCTATGCAAGCGCATATTTTCACATAATTTTCTGAAATATTAAGAACTTAAATGGATATATTAAAGTGGGCTGCAAATCTAATAGTACCTTGGTAGAAGTTTGGGATTGTATACTTTGCATTTAGGACAGTAGTAACTGAACATTATGGGATATTCGTCATCCTCATCGTCAACATAGTCATTAGGCACACTCAAAACCTTCTTCGCACACACTTTGCAACTCAGATAATACCATCCCATATCAGAATCAATGGCGGCAATGGTGCACATCACAATACAGTTCTCAACCTTTTTTCACAAAACAAATTGTTTTTGTTGGTGAATCAAAATTGGTCACAAATATACGTTGAAACAAATATGTACGTCTAAAATAACGAACCTGTCTAGATTCAGACAATTGAGCAATTGTTTTCCTTGGTGTGTGTACAAAGAAATCATCCTTCACAGAAACACCAGAGACAATAGAGAGTGGCTTATGATCGACTATCGTTAAAACCAATTCGTCTTTCGGTAACCTAATAAGAAAAGAAAGTAGATGTCTTTATCGACGGTTTACATACAGACGGTCTTATTAAATATAGTTCTAGAATAATATCTTACAATGCAAGCAAATCATCAACTGCAGCCATGGGTGGATTAAGTTGCACAGCTGAAACATTGTATGCATTACATATGCTGCGCTCTCCTGTTAAAAGAAAGTACAATGCTATTAAATGCAATATTAACAAAATATTTGAAATAATACACATTCGTTATATGTAACTATATTAATGTAAAACATAAGTTGTTTAGAACTTGCCTTTCCAAACTTTT
>OVBX01002349.1:0-20670 GCA_900406325.1 Erucastrum elatum | reverse complement strand
TTAAAATTTAATACGATGAAAAAATAGTAGTTTATATAATTTTAACTTTTTAATAATATTTGAATGTAGATTTATGCACGTTTTAAAAGTTCAGAAATTTTTAAAGTTTTATTTGAGTTCAAGTCGTATTTAGTACTAACCATTAGTTCGGGTTGTATTTTGCACGATCCAAATTGTTCAGGTTGGAATAGACCCTTTTCGCCAACGTTAACATCCACAAAATTGCTTTAATCATCGACATACTACTTTTTGCGTCAACACGTAAGCTTATACAGAAAGCTAATAAGAGTAATAACTTGTTATGCAAGTCTCTCTCTAAACCTATTTTAGTCAGGATTCTATCTGCGTAACCATATTCAAAGGAAAGTTTTCGTATTCCAATACGGCTGATTCTGAACCCAAAGGCAATGTCGATTCAAAAGACTCTAGTCTACGGATTATAGTCACGTTTTTGGAAGAGATGCGTTTAGAATTCGAAACTCAGCATATAAAAGAGGTGAGAACTAATGGTGAGAGACACGTGACGTGAAGCAGGTGTGAGAGAGGCTTCAAGTGCATTCATATATTGCATTGGACATGAAACTAATAAATGAATCATTCATATTTGGAAGTTTTGAACTCACACTTGTTTAACTTACACCATACAAAACCATAAAGCATATTCTTCTTTGTTGTTGATTAATGAAAAAAATAAAATTATTTAAACTCTACAGACATTTGAACTTTAATTAAATCAGAAGAAAAAAAAACAATTAAAAAGGGGAGGCTCCAGGTTTGATGGGAGAAGAAACAGAGCTGGCAACAGCTATTCACTGATAGATCACTCTCCTCTGTCCCGCACTCTTCTCTCTCTAACTTTTCTTTGTTTCTTTCTTTTCGACAGCTTTCATTTTTATCCATCTTCAGTCTCTTTTTCGAAATTTGAATCGTATTAAAGTCGTATAGATAAAACATTTTATGTAATAATCTAATAAATGTTAAAAAAAAAAGTGAAAAACGCAATTAGTTATCTGTTTATCTTTATCCACAACACATTTGATTAATACCCACAAATAGTTATCTGTTTATCTCAAACGCAATTAGTTATCTGTTTATCTTTATCCACAACACATTTGATTAATACCCACAAATATACCATGCCTCTTATACTTCTCATATGTCCCAAAAAATGACATTGTACCCAAAAAAAATTACTATCAATTTGTTTCATTTAGTTACAGATAAAGTTTGCTCAAAAAAAAGTTACAGATAAAGTTTGTTTTGCACATCTAAGAGTTGTGCTTTGTTTTTTGAGATCTAAATCTCAAATCAATACATCTCTGATGAGTAATGACTGTGTTAAGAGTTTCAGCACTTTACCTTCTATAATGAGATTATTGAAGGGAAAGCATTAATCAAAAGAAAAGTATTCATCAAACTCGGAAAGACATTTCCTGTTTTATTCTTCTTCTTTTTGTGTGCTGTAGTTTAAAATTATACATTTGTAAATCTCTAATCTTTTTATCTCAATAAGAGAAGAAATTATACAAAAATAATAAAACTGAAAAAACAACTGTATAGTTGGCTTCCCAGGACTGCTTCACCTCCTCCTATAAATAATACCATATCCCCTTTGAAAACCCTCATCTCACATCACACTATCCCTCAAAACAAACAAAACATACAAAAAACTCCTCTCTTCTACAATTTTTAAAAATAAACTCCTTAACTTTCAATTCTTTCATCTAGCCCCACAAATGGGTCAGTTCTTGAACCTCACCGTGTTGGTGACCGCTCTTGTTCTAACAATGGTAGGAACTGCTTGCTCCGGTAGCTTCAACGAAGAGTTCGACTTGACATGGGGTGAACACAGAGGCAAAATCTTCAGCGGAGGGAAAATGCTCTCACTGTCACTAGACCGGGTTTCCGGGTCGGGTTTCAAATCAAAGAAAGAGTACTTATTCGGAAGAATCGACATGCAGCTCAAGCTTGTCGCCGGGAACTCTGCCGGAACCGTCACTGCCTATTACGTAAGCTTTATTAACGCTCTTACACTCTAAACACTCGTGTTTCTTTCTTTCTTTTTTTAACAAAAAATAATGAAAATGTTTGCAGTTATCGTCGGAAGGACCAACACACGACGAGATAGACTTCGAGTTTCTTGGTAACGAGACAGGGAAGCCTTATGTTCTTCACACTAATGTCTTTGCACAAGGCAAAGGAAACAGGGAGCAGCAGTTTTACCTCTGGTTCGACCCAACCAAGAACTTCCACACTTACTCTCTTGTCTGGAGACCTCAACACATCATGTAACTAAACTAAAAAAAAAACATCTAAAACTCAATATTTTTTTAAAAATTATCTCTAACGTATGTTTATGTTCTGTTACAGATTTATGGTGGATAATGTACCAATCCGCGTATTCAACAACGCAGAGCAACTTGGTGTTCCGTTTCCCAAGAAGCAGCCAATGAGAATCTACTCGAGCCTATGGAATGCTGAAGACTGGGCCACGAGAGGTGGTTTGGTCAAGACTGATTGGTCCAAGGCTCCTTTCACAGCTTACTACAGAGGCTTCAACGCTGCGGCTTGTACCGTTTCGTCAGGGTCGTCTTTCTGTGATCCTAAGTTCAGGAGCACGTTCAGTAACGGTGAATCTCAGGTGCCTAACGAGCTTAATGCTTATGGGAGAAGAAGACTGAGATGGGTTCAAAAGTATTTCATGATTTATGATTATTGTTCTGATCTTAAAAGGTTTCCTCAAGGGTTCCCACCGGAGTGTAGGAGGTCTAGAGTCTAAGAAAAAAATGATTCCTATCTCTCTTGTTGTTTAGTGCAAATTCTCTTTGTTGTTCGCTCTTTTTCTTTTAATAAATTGATTTTTCTTCATTGGATTTGGTTATTGCTTCAATGCGCATATTCATTCTTACGAGTCAATAAATGTGTCACGGGACTCAGGACAGTGTCCTAAACAAATTAAAATACAATTCAAATTCTTGGTTGACACCAAAATATACAATAATCAAACTATAAACACAGATACACATAATAAATCTTATTTTTAACCGAAAAACAAACCAAACCAAAATCAGAAATACCCAACCAGAACCCAATTGAACAGTCTTTTGAAATTAGTTTTAAAAAAAATTAGTTAGTTCCTAGCTTTATTATCTGAACTGAGCAAACCAAAAACTGAAAAAAGCAAAAAAAAAAATAAAAAAAAACGAGCCAAAACCAGTCTTAGTGTTATATCTCACTAATTCTTCTATTTTTGTATCCTAAATAACAAAATAACTAAACCGATGAGTGACCCAACTCTACATACAAATATAACTTCCATCAATAACAATCCAAATCAAAGACAAAAGGCATAAAAGCTCACAAGCAAACATGTGG
Organism: Erucastrum elatum; assembly: GCA_900406325.1. Classification (NCBI taxonomy): domain Eukaryota; kingdom Viridiplantae; phylum Streptophyta; class Magnoliopsida; order Brassicales; family Brassicaceae; genus Erucastrum; species Erucastrum elatum. Next base: position 17,295 of record OVBX01002349.1, on the reverse strand, counting down.
GTTAACTGATTAAGCAACACCCAATGTTGTTGTTATCTGCAACTTGGTACGAGATCACACGAAATTTGCTTTTGTAGGCTTGCGTATGTACATTGAAGAAGAGGTGATTNAAAAAAAAAAAAAAAACAGGTAATAAATATGATCACAGGGACTATATGCTTAACGGCAACTTGATCTATGATTTATAGTTTCTCTTTTCTGCTGAAGAGTGACAAATGAAAGTGACAGGTAATACCTTTCACTTTTCAAAATAAAAAAAGAACATGAAAACTGGATAATCAGTAAGACAGTTGAAAAGGATCCTCCTAGTTGCTTCAGAGTTGGGTCTAGGGGTCAAGTTGTGTAGATTGGGATACTTCTACGATGGTTTTCTCGTGGACGTAGTGAGCGAATTTCACTTTTGCTCGTTGTTCGTTCTGCACACAAAACATGAAGAGTGAGAATCATGTGTGTTTAAAATAGCTTCAACTAGATGTTGGCTTTCACATAAAGCAGAATGATTTTTTTTTAACTCACGGGGATTCTGCAGTGAACTTGAAGGTCATCGTTCATCTGATAGAGGCGGCTTTTTGCAAGATCTGCTGCCTCATTAGCCCTCTTTGCAGCTTCTCCAGCCTGTTAAAATAACAATATTCAGATTCAGCTAAGTAATAGTATAAGACCATTTTTAATAAGCACTTGTGTAATAATGCTGGTACTTTAGTGAAGTTACTAAACAAATAATGAGATTGGATACTGTAACTGTACCACTTAGAAAACTGTTTTGATGTTTGTTATGAACTCACCTGGATTTTGTAGGATTCGTTGTGATCTGCTGAACTATATTTCTCCAACATCTCCCTGAGATGAGATATTTCCCCAACAAGATCCAAAACCATTACTTCTGTATCTTGTAGTTGATTCCTTGAGAACTCGAATGCTCTTTCTGCGTTTAGACGGAAGGATGAGCAGTTCAAACAAGAGCATATCCCTCTACATCCTCTTATGTTCCTTTTCAGAATCCCTTTCGATGGAGAGATGGATGTGGGGGTTCCAGATACAGCACATGGATCAAGCAGCTCAGCTGTTAAATCCGAACCATTTGCCTCTAGCTTCTCTGCACTGTCTTTAGCGTCTGTTTTCATAATTTCTTCACCCGCCGCCAGATTTTCAGCAAATATGTTGTTCAGTGCAGATAAAACAGCTTCACTTGAATCTCCTGAGCCAGCAATAGGAGGTGAGAACTGGTGGACCTCAGAGCCCAAAGCATTTTGAGGAGTTCCCAAGATATTCTCTGTGTCTGGGATGACATGCTTAACTTGAGTTTCCAGTTCCTTGTCAGTATCAGACCCTTCAGGGGATGCAGAAACAGCTCCACACGGAACTAGCTCTTTCTCTTCTTTAGAGAATGTATCTGGTTCTCTAGCAACATCTGATGTCACCATATCCTCTGTCCCTTCATTCTCAGGCACTAACATCGATGGTGGAGTATTCTCCTCTGTGTTCTTTTTATTATCTGGATGATGAACTGTTTCAGGCACGCCTAGAAAAACCAGCAAAGACAATGTATAATTAGTATCACAGTTACTACTACTAACTTTGAATATAAACATCAAAGAGTTCTAATGGAGCAGAGATATGCTTACAAGGATCATCTTCTTGAATGTCTTTGAGATATGGAAGCATTCTTCTGTAATTAACTGAGCCTGGTGTTTTGAACAACTTGCGCCTAAAGTATGCCTGCTTCATATCAAAGAGATTCTCATGTTAGACAAATGGAACAAAATGTTCATAACCCAAACATGAAACAACCCTTGAAATGAAGCTACTAGACGAAAGCTTTTTCTATGAATAGAAGAATCTTACATATTTTTTGTTGGGGCTGGACGCAATAACCTTCTTCAAAGGGCTAGTGTTTCCACCTACAGCTGAATGTTTATTGATAACTCCGTCCACTGATTGCGCAACAGCTTTGGTGGGTTCAACCTTCTTCAAAGGGCTGCTGGTGTTTCCACTTACAAAATATTTACTAATGAGTCCGTCCACTGATTGGGCAACATCTTTGGTGGGTTCAGGAAGTTGACATTCGGCTTTCATCACTTCACTTGCTTCCTCCATTGGAACTTGAGCAACTTCCACATTCTCTTCGTTAACATTAGGAAGATTCTGCTCCGGTTTCGATGCTGTACCATCTGCAGCTTGCATCAAGTACGGAAGGAGCCTCTTGTAGCTGAAGGATCCAGGGTTCTTGAATATCTTAGCTCGAGAACATTGACGAAGAACCTGTAGGAATAACAAAGAAAAAACACCAAACAAGAAGCTATTTAATCAACCAACAACAACAACAAAAAAAGAGAGAACTTTACATATAACAAATCCACAAGAAATGCATACCGGTTTGTGACAGACACTTCTCACTACTGATCCATTGATCTCTTCACAGATGGGGCCACTGTCGGAATCACGCGGCGTCGTTTTAAGGAAATCTTTTGCATGTTCATTTTCTAATCCAGCAGCATCGACTTTGGTTCCTTCTTCCCCAACTGTTTCACCAGCACAAGAATATGAGAATAGCATAACCGGTTTAACTAAACCATACAACTAGACTTGGATTGATTAATGTAAACCGGGCACATAATCCACATATCATACAGAAAATTGCTAACCTAATCAGTTTTTGCCTTAGCCAATCTACAGATCCGGTTTCAGTAAACCATGTAATTAGACTTGGTTTGGTTAATATAAACCGGATACAATCGACAGAGACGAGATGGGAAGAAAGAAACTTACTGTTGGAATCGCAAGGATATTTATCTTCCTTGGTTTTGAATTCCCAGATCGAGCTCGGAGTAAACACGCGTCTGAGACGCAGATCTTTGATGGTGACTCGAGGATACGTGCGAAGAACTTTCGGAGTAATCTTTCCGGTGACAGATGGCGACTGATTGAAACGCAGTCCGTCTCCGGTGGGTTCGATTCGGCTCGACCGGTGTCTCTGATGCTCTGATTTGCTTGTGGCTAGGATCTCACTAGCTGAAGAAGACGAGAATCGCATCCTCTTCCGAGAGATCAGAAATGCTTCCGTCATCTTCGTCGACTCAAGAAGAGAGAGAGAGAGAGAGAGAGAGAGAGAGAGAGAGAGAGAGAGAGATTTGTTGTATTTTTAATATCGCGGGAAGAAAGCAAGTGGGTTTATCTGTTGTGTGTGGATGTTTGGCGGGAAACTATTTGGCGGGAAGAGAGTTGAGTCTGGCTTTTGTGCGGGAAAAGAGTGTGAAAGGCCTAGAAGACTATTAGGCCCATGAATCCTACTATGATAAATTAGCTTCGGCTGTATTAAACGTGATCGAATTATTGAAATATGTCTTCTACACACAACCATTTTCTCAGTTTCAATTGAACCGGTTCAATTTAATTACCATTTGAACCGGTTCTGTGTCCTTAACAATTTTCGCTTTGGTTGATTTTATTGTCTCATGCATGTGCTAAACAACTATATCACATACACTGTACACCCCACGTGTTCGAACCAAATCCCTAAATTCTGGTTGGGGTCGTGACGAATTTGGAAATGTCTTCTACATATTAGGCACCGTGGTGGCTCAGGGACCTGAATTCGGTATCATATCCGGTTTAGTTGAATAGACTCTAGCCGTGGTTCTTATGTTAGATAATCCCTTATAAAAATGATATTCCAAATTCGCCACTCATAAACTCATATGAACAAATCAATAACGTAATCTTTGAACACTCGACAAAGCAATTATATTTGGTTCGGGGCACACATAAAAAGCACAAAGTTCTTACGGGACAGACACAGGAACAGACTGTCACATGCAATGCTGATTATTACTTCCACGTAAGCAGATAATGTATTTTGTCGTTTTATACATATGCATGCAAAATACATACACATTCACATCACAAGATGATATATTTTTTTTTTTTGACAAAGTAGATGATATATTGACAATAGGACTTTTTCCAAAAAAAACAGCAGCGCCGCCGAGATTCTTAATGACAGGGAGGTTAAGGGATACGGATAAGATCAATTAAAGAGATAATCCAAGTTAATTAGCTGCTTAAAATTGGTTTGGAGATTTTTTTTTGGGATAATTTGAAAAATACTCTATGAATAGTTTCAAATTTGAAAATTATACTTTCTTTTTAGTTTTTTGAAAACTACACTTTATTAAATATGAAAAGACATTTGTAACCAGATTAGAATTTCAATATTTACAATATTAATTAATAATGATAATAACAATAATAATATAATTCTCTATGTCTAAGATAAATATGTGGAAGAAAAATTCAGATAGACGTATATATCAATATGTATTTTTCAATTTCTCGTGCAAAGTTTTAAAAGCTAAAGAAGGTGTATGGTTTACTAGGGACTAGTATTTCAGAATAATTTGAAACCTGAAACATAAATTATCATCACTTCACTTGTTCAAGAACAGAGAGCACAATGCCTAACACATTATCTAGTAGTGAGTTATCATCATTGAAGAACGGAGGACTAAAAATGGAAATCCTGGATGTCTTTGGAACCGAATCTATGATTCTTTTTATATATTCACCAAGCACGAGACAAAGCAACCAACCAAAAGACTATGATCAAGAACTTTATCTCACTGTCTCTGCAACGTTTCTCTTAATTTCTAGAATTATAATCTAAAACCATTTGTTTCACGTTAACTCTCTGTCTCGTTCCCGAATGAATGATTGTCATGAGTCATTAGGGTGTAATAGTGTATGCCTCGATTGAATCTGATATTCGAGTGCATGCATCGGTTGAATCAAGTTTTGGCAGTGTCTCTTTTTTTTTTGTAACATGGAAGTGTCTCTTAAGTGGATACATTAGGAGAATTTGGAAAGGCATGCAGATCTTTCAGCATTAAAACATGGAGAAACAAAATGTTAAAAGAGACCAAAAGAAGTCAGGATCTCCTAAAAGTGACTAGCCTAAAACAGGAGAGGACTTCACTAAAGTCCTCAAAAGAAAAGAAGAAAATCAAATCATTTATAAGATCTCTAAACTCAAATGGAGAACGTAAACATATGTTTCTTGAAAAATGAAGAACGTGAACATACTCTGGATGAAATCACAAAAAAGAAAAGCCATATCACCTTTGACGAATCGAATTACATTTAAAGGGATGAGTGAAACTATTAAACCTCTGGATGAAAAAGAGAATAAAGATGAAACCAAAAAAAAGAAAAATGTTTGTAGCACAGAAAATACAGAGAAAGAAAAATGGATAACAAAATTTTAAAAAGAAGAAGGGGAGATAGACGACGTTGACTTGTTCTTCTTTTCTTTTTCAAAAAAAAAAGATATATTAAAAAGATATTGTGCAGATATTGTAGATAAACTTATTCTTGTTGAAAATGTTAATTTTAATATTAAATCATTATAATGACATAATATTGATATTATTGAATATTTAGAAAGGACAAATTAGTAAATTCATATATAAGAAAGTGTATTTTTCAAAAAACTTATATAATGATGTAATTTTCAAAATAAAATTCCGAGTAAGGCTATTTCTCCAAATTTTCCCTTTTTTTTTCTGTTTGTACGTTTTGGATGAGCTTAGATCAAATTGTCATATATTCTTCACCTCGATACGTTTCCTTAAATTATGCGTAAAATTTGTCAATTACACCAAACTACCAAACACAAATGATGAATTCCATTTTCTCCATTATTACAACCACCCGCTTCAATAATTATCTCAATTACTTTTTCTTTTGTTATATTCATATAATCGAAATCTAATACAAACTGAATTTTGTTTTACATTTATTACTGGCGCTAATGTAAATTCTAAATATACATACAAAAGGTGAATTAATTAAAATATATTTTTGATATAAGTTGAAATAATTTATTTGTAATAAAATTTTAGATGATGGATTTAATATGTTTTATTGATTTACTTCAAAATCCAAAGAAAATTGTGATATTTGTTTTTTGTATGATAAACTATAGCAAAACTATATACAATTATTAAAATTCTTCTCAAATAAGTTTTAAAAATATTTGTTAACATATTTTAATGTACATTTCTAAGTCGAAAATTCAAGAACAATAGTTATTAAAAAGTTTCAAAATCAAGATTTGAGTAACAGAGATGTTTTTTTCGATACAGGTCACTTTAATTTTTTAATTTAATACATTCTTACAGTTTTGTTATCAAAGTTTATTACTACATATTTTGTCCAAGAAAATATTTATTACTTTTTTTGTTACTAGAAAAGATTTATTACAATAACGCGTATTTTCTGTTTCTTTCGAGTGAAGTAACAAACAATTGAAAATAGTAATAATCAGTTAAATAATGGTTAGGTTTATAATAGTAAGAATGATCTGTTGAATAGCGAATGACACCTCACTTTACGCTTGCTTCCCTTTCCATTCATCATCTCTCTCTTCCAACATCATCAGAAAGCCTAATTTTCACCATACCCAACTTTCCTCCTCAAACCTTCTTCTGCCTGTTCTCCAAAGCCATGGAGGCTCCCACGCCTCACCTCCTCCTCTTCCTCCTCTTCGCCGTCTCTTCCCTCACCACATCCATCAACGCAGATGACGGAGCGGCAATGCTCGCCTTAGCCAAATCATTCCGTCCCCCGCCGTCAGATTGGTCAACCACCTCCCCCACCGGTTACTGCAAATGGACAGGAGTAAAATGCACCTCCTCCGGTCGCGTCAATTCAATCAGCCTCGAGGATACATCTCTCTCCGGCGGATTAGCACCAGAGATCTCCACTCTCTCCGAACTCAAGACTCTCACTCTCCAACGCAACAAACTCTCCGGTAAAATCCCCTCCTTCGCTAAACTATCCTCTCTTCAAGAAATCTACCTCGACGAGAATCTCTTCGACGGAGTCGAGCCCGGAGCTTTCGCAGGACTCACCAGCCTCCAGATCCTCAGCCTAAGCGATAACCGTAACATCGCGGCGTGGAGCTTCCCTTCGGAGCTCGCGGACTCGACTTCCCTCACATCCCTCTCCCTCGACAACACCACGATCTCCGGCGTCTTGCCTGACGTTTTCGACAACTTCGCTTCGCTCCAGAGTCTCCGTCTCTCTTACAACAACATCACCGGCGTTTTACCTCCCTCGCTTGCGAAATCTTCGGTTCAAAGTCTTTGGATCAATAATCAGGAATCCGGTTTAACCGGTTCGATTGAAGTTCTTTCCGGTATGACGTCGTTATCACAAGCCTGGTTACAGAAGAATCAGTTAACCGGACCAATACCGGATCTCTCGAAAACCAATCTCTTCGATCTTCAGCTCAGAGATAACCAGTTAACCGGAGTCGTATCTCCCTCACTGTTACCACTCGGAAGTCTCAAGAACATTACTCTTGACAACAACAAGTTTCAAGGTCCTCTTCCTCTGTTTCCACCGGAAGTTGAGAAAGTATCAGCCGAGCATAACTACTTCTGCACCACCAAAGCAGGAGAGAACTGTGATCCTCAGGTGATGACGCTCTTAGCGGTGGCCGGAGGTTTGGGGTATCCGTCTATGTTGGCTGAGTCTTGGCAAGGAAACGATGCTTGTGGCAACTGGGCTTATGTTACTTGCGACTCAAGTAAGAAGAATGTTGACACGCTGAATCTTGCTAAACATGGATTCGCCGGAGTTATATCTCCGGCACTAGCAAACCTCACTTCTCTCAAGAACATTTACCTTAACGACAACAACTTAACCGGTGTTGTCCCCAAAGTGTTGACATTTATGCCTAGTTTGCAGCTAATCGATGTCTCAAACAACAATCTCACAGGAGAAATACCAGTTTTCCCGGCTCAGGTGAAGTTTAATTACAAACCGGGTAACGTTTTGATTGGAACTGACGTCGGTGAGTCTGCAAACGGTGGTGGTTCTGGTGGTGGTGGTAGTAAGGCTGGTGTGATCATCGGTGTGATTGTAGGTGTTCTTGTTTTCATTGCCATTGTTGGATTTGTGGTTTACAAATTTGTCATGAAGAAGAAGTATGGGAAGTTTGGAAACACGGATCCTGAAAAGGCCGGTAAGCTTATGGTTAGTGGTGATAAGAATGGTGGTGCATATGGGAATGGACATGGAGCTAACAACTTCAATGCGTTGAAGAGTCCTAGTAGTGGTGACAGTAGTGATCGCTTTCTCGTTGAAGGTGGAAACGTTACCATCCCAATAGAGGTTCTTCGTCAAGTTACTAATAATTTCAGTGAGGCTAACATATTGGGAAGAGGTGGCTTTGGCGTTGTGTACTCCGGAGAGTTACACGATGGGACGAAGACTGCGATTAAGAGGATGGAATGTTCAACGATGGGTGATAAAGGAAGGAACGAGTTTCAAGCCGAGATAGCTGTGCTCACTAAGGTCAGACATAGACATTTGGTTGCTCTGTTGGGTTACTGCGTGAACGGGTACGAGAGATTGCTTGTCTATGAGTACATGCCTCAGGGGAATCTTGGACAGCATTTGTTTGAGTATCAAGAACTAGGGTACTCTCCTTTAACATGGAAACAAAGAGTGAGTATCGCTCTAGATGTGGCACGAGGTGTTGAATATCTCCATAGCTTGGCTCAGCAGAGCTTCATCCACAGAGATTTAAAGCCCTCTAACATCCTTCTTGGTGATGACATGAGGGCAAAGGTTGCTGATTTCGGTTTGGTTAAGAATGCACCTGATGGGAAGTACTCTGTTGAGACGAGATTAGCAGGCACATTTGGTTATCTAGCACCAGAGTACGCCGGTATGTTCATAATTAATTTCACAATAGTATGCCTCATTACTTATCTATTATTATGCAAATGAATAATACATTTTTGCTATAATATGGTTGCAGCTACTGGGAGAGTAACGACGAAGGTGGATGTGTACGCATTTGGAGTTGTTCTTATGGAAATGTTAACCGGAAGAAAAGCATTAGACGATTCATTACCAGACGAGAAATGTCATTTAGTCACATGGTTCAGAAGAATCCTAATCAACAAAGAAAACATCTCAAAGGAACTCGACCAGACCTTAGAGGCAGACGAGGAAACACTGGAGAGCATTCACAGGGTTGCTGAGCTAGCAGGACATTGCACAGCCCGGGAGCCACAACAGAGACCAGACATGGGTCACGCGGTGAACGTGTTAGGCCCACTCGTGGAGAAGTGGAAACCGACTTGCCAGGAACAAGAAGAGAGTTTCGGGATCGATGTGAACAACATGAGTTTACCTCAAGCTCTACAGAGATGGCAACAAAACGAAGGAACATCGACGTCAATGTTCGGTGGAGACTTCTCTTACTCTCAGACACAGTCTAGCATTCCTCCTAAGCCTTCTGGTTTCAATAGCACGTTCGATTCAACTGATGGTCGGTGACAACAAACTCGTGTATTTTCAAATCGATGTTACTTTGTGTGTGTTTTTTTAAAATATTCTTATGGTATTATGATTATATTTATATATATTGTAAGCACATATATATGATGTATTTGCGTCAGACCACTTGAGCTTCTGCATTTATTCATTCTTTTAAAGAGAAAATGCATTAAGTAGCTTTGTTTTCTGAAAAAAAAAAAATCTGTAACGATTCGTGAGTTTGATTTGAAGTTGTGTAACTCTGAGCCTCAGTCTGAGGCTAGAATCGTCACATTTGTCCTTAAGTTTTGTTTCTGTTTGATTTTTTTTTTTTGTAAGTTTGTTGCCGCGTGAAACAGATATGAATTTTAAAAAGGTAAACGTCATAATCATTTGATGAGGGTTACACCGTAACAGGCTGTGTTTCAAAGTAGAGCTGTGTAGAAGCCAAAGACTTGTTGCCATTTGCCACCTATCATTCAGATTATGGATAATATTATGGAGGTTCCTTTCTTGATAAGCTCGACTCACACATCTTTTGTTTTGTTTTAAAGATATCAAGTGATGTGAAAGGTTAGCATGAATTAGGCTGGAAATTGATTTGGAAACAACAGCTAAAAGCCTACAAGTTTAGGTGAAGCATGTGCATATCGGTGATGCTAAAGCATGTCAAAATACCGATCCAACTTAAATAAAAAAGAACACAAAAGAAGTAAAGCTGTAAAGAAGCATGTTACTATGTTCTCATAGGTGTTAAGTCTTTTCTAAAAGGGATACAAGTGGGGCTTTGTGTTCTTCTGTTGTTGTTTAAAATCCTAAAACAAAGGCTGGATGGAGTCTACCGTTTACGTGTTTAAGAAGTTATTCATAATGGACATTTACCTCTTCTATCACATTATAAAAACGGATTTCCTATGAAAACAAAAAAAAAAAAACAAAACACGAGCTGCCAAAATCTGAATTTTTTTTGCATATATTCAACTTGCGGTGTAAAACTTTTACAATATTTTGCCATATATCTTAAAGAAAAGGTTATATTTTAAAAAAATAATAGCAAAACAGCAACAAGATTAAGATATGTTGAGTAATAATGGATGTCTTAAGATTTTAAATCAAAGTCATAAGAAATGGACTTCTAATTCTTAATAGGAGACAGAAATGTCCAAAAAAGAAAGAACCTTTTTAGGTCTGTCTTAATATCTGTCGAAACCAATTAACATTTGATATGCTCCCTTGGTCTTTCAACTTTATCCTCTTTAGGATCATGTAACTGAGGTGGGGAGTCTGGGGACAGCGGTTTTAATCATCCATCCTAATGCATGACATCACATAGATTCTCTTTCGGATGTGGTCGAGTATTACTTTGGTCACCTTCTTAATTACTATAGTTAATTGCCTTTATTATACTAACCATAATTTTTAACTAGTAAGATACGCTTGGGACCAAATTTGAATGTACTTGCTTCTTAGTTCGTAGACCGTTCCCACATAAAAGAAAGTGAAGCGCAACAAAGGCCTGTAGATTAGGAAGACATCTACTTTTATTTATGATCCACCAAAAACAAGTCTCCATAGTAAAGTTTTTGATAAAGGATGAAAACGGCCTCCTTAATGGACGTTTGATTTCTTGAAAGATTCCCAAAAGTCTACATACAGTGAAAACACAGTCTCAAGTACTTATCTAATTACTCACTGCTCTTCTTCTCGTCATGGAAACAATAGACTGGAGCCTGCCATTTCTCGTCCTCTAGGACAGCTCCGACCTCAAATGTCATCACATGAGCTTCTCTACCTGCAATTGTCTTTCAATAGTTTGGTTAATATGATGGAGAGGCCATGTTGGGTAAGACATAGGTCCTTTGACAGAAAAAAAATTAAGACAGGTCAATAGTATTATTAAAGGATATTATCATCCATCATTCCTTCACCTGTATAGAAGATCCATTGAACAGGTCTCTTGGTGACAACATCTTCATAATACCATAAGAAGTCAACCTTCTCCCATACGTTGCATAGAAACCCACTCACATTTCGTTGACCCAAATAGTTTGCTCCATCCAGCCAGTTTGGCCTCAAGATTCCAACCTTGATGAAGTTAAACAAAATTCCAAGACTAGTTTTAGCAACTTACTAAAAATGTTCCTTCTCTAAAACAAATAAAATCTACAAAATCGACTTGACATGACCATTGCTTATGTTGAACTATCATCTACAACAATGCCGTTGAACCTTGTGCGTCTACTATAAGCACAATCAAAATTTTCCCACCAAAAGTCATATGGATAATGATCTGGGATCTTTAAATAGTATAGTCACCAAAGATCCTAAATTCCCATTGTGGCTCATTGAGACTTATCATTATGACCATCACTTGCTTAAATTGTTAATTTCATATGAGAAAGGATTCATCAATCAAAGAAAAGACGTGATAAGTGACGCAAAAAGGGCGTTAGTTGCAACAAATACTGAGATTTAAGAAGACCGACTCTCCAAGGTTGGAGGACAAGAGAGAACTTAAAACATCTAACACTTAAACATCCAACACTTTTGAAATGAAGTCACGAGTCACCACAAAACTTAAGGCAGAGTCTCCAAGTTTCTTTCAGAGTAATTCAATTCAGCAACAAATCCAGAACACTACAAAACTGCATATCTTTAAAGAGTATATCACAACTGGCTCATAGAGTTAAGAAAAAAAAAACTCGCTCATAGAGTCCCATAGTTTTTTCCTGCTTAATTATAATACCTCAAAAACAACATACTAACAGCACGAAACATAATATCAAGCCTAATAATCCACATTTCAGCACGTACTAATAAAAGTGGATAGTTAAGAAGACACTGACCTCGAAATGAACGGTGCGACAAGTTTTGGAAGCGTCAAGTGTGTAGTAGAAAGATGTTCCATTGTTCCATTCAAGGTCGTAGGTTAGCTTGCCGAGCTGCTTCTGAATGATGTTGAAGTTACAGCCATTGATCCAGTCGTACCATAGGTCAACAATCTCGATGGAACCAGATTTGTTCATCAACATCAACGCGTGGAACTGCTCCGGCCATGACGCAGGAACAGGCTGCGTCTCCAGTTCATCAGCGACAGAGATTTTAACTCCGGCGGAGAAGACGAGGAAGAGAAAGATGATGGAGTGGAATGGTGTGGAAAACATGTCGATTGGTTTAAGGCCACGCTCTGGTTCACACAGATGATGATATTGTAACTGTTGAGATATCTTTCCACGGTTGGTGGGATATCTTATTAACTAGTACTAGTATCCATGTAAATAAATATTACATTTTTTTACTGACCTGATAAAAATAAAATTAAAAAATATTACATTTTTGAATTTTTTTTTTGAATTTTTTTTTCTCGGTAATAATTTTCAATGTAATACACGAATTTTTCTTTTGCAGTGATAAAATTATCATTTAGAAACAAGATCAGCAATGAAAAAGAAAACTAATTATTTGTTGTAGAAAATAACTTCTCGGGATATCTTATTTGGTTATAGCCTTTTTTAACTACAAAAATATACTCATTCCGTTTCATAAAATATATCATTTTAGATATTTTCACACATATAAAAAAGTGATTAAAATGAATTTATGTTTTCATTAAATACATTTATTTCGTCAATAGTATTTGAAATATTATATTAATGTATTCTGAAATTAATATTAAATTTAAAATAAATATAAATTGCATAAGAATTCTAAAATCATAATTATTGTGTAACAAGAAAAATGACAAATTGACATTTTTTAAGAAAATAGAAGAAATATTTATTTTTCAATCAGGTAAAATTGTTGTTTACCTGGAAATACATGTCGTTTTAATCAAGTAAAAATGTTGTTACATCTTTTTTATCAACCCTTTTGTTAACATCAAAGGGTATATATCTTATTATATAGTCATGCAACATCTCATTAAAGAGTGTCACTTTAATGTAAAAAAGGTATAACGCCCCGACCGTCCCTACCGGTGAGTCACCCATCCTTCTATCGGGTTCGTGGGCTCCACCCCTGTCCGACGATCGGTCCGTTAATTTTCCAAGGCTCGAAATCATTGTTTACTGACTCTGCAATCACCACCCAACCTTTCTCCGTGCTTTGGTCTCACTCGTACGCTATCGCAAATCACTTCCCGATAGGTCACCCATCCTTCCACTACTCCAGCTCAAGCATGCTTAACTCTGGAGTTCTTTTAGGATGTGTTCCGGAAAAGGTAAGTCAACTTTGGTGATATATGTAGCCAAATCAATTCATTTAAACCTTTCCATGTACCACAAACTCGGGATGTTACAAAAGGGTTGCTAAAAAAAGATGTAGCAATTTTTTTTTTTTAAATCAAAAAGTATATAATGTGAATGAGGATGTAACTAATAGAACTCGAAACCAATATCCGCTGAATAAATAACAATTAGCCACATTTCTCTTATTCATGCAGATAACATTTTTCATGATTAGCAGTTATTTAAAAACTAGATAAGAGAAACGAAAAGAACAGTTAGCACTACATCTATAATCTTTGAGTGAACAATTTGGCAGAGAGGTTCGTGGTCTCCTTTGGAGAAGCCAACCTACCAGTCTTCTTTAATCTCTCATGCTCACTAAGACAAATTAAATAACCAAGCAAAAAAGAAACACCAAAGAACTGTAAAAGTTAAAGAAACAATGAATAGTTTGATGAAAAGCTTTTCTTGCATGAGTGATTGATTACATCTTAATCCTGAAACATAACCCCATCTTAAATACCCTATCAACAAGTCTCTTTTCTTCATCATAAATTCAACTCACCACTCTCAACATGTCTTCTCCAATGGCTACTTTTGCTTTATTCCTCTTCACTCTCATTGTCCTATCAAGTAAGCCTCATTGCAATTATATTATAATTCAATTATCAAACACACTTCACTTACCGTAGTCTTCTCTTCTTTTTACAGGTTGTTGTTCCAACGCAATTGGTAACAACAAAACATTGTCATCATTTGCAAGTAGGATTGGGATAAACTACGGAAGATTAGGAAACAATCTCCCATCTCCTTACCAATCAATAAACCTCATCACAACCCTTAAAGCAGGCCACGTCAAACTTTACGACGCGGATCAAGAAACATTAACGCTACTCTCTAAGACCAATCTTTACGTCACAATCATGGTCCCTAACAACCAAATCATTTCAATAGGTTCCGATCAAGCCGCCGCAGACAACTGGATCAACACCAACGTCCTTCCTCACTACCCACAAACAAGAATCAGATTCGTCCTTGTCGGAAACGAGATCCTGAGCTACAACTCCGATCAAGGCAAGCAAATATGGACGAACCTTGTCCCTGCGATGCGTAAAATCGTGAACTCACTTAGAGCAACAGGAATACACAACATAAAAGTCGGAACACCACTCGCCATGGATGTTCTTAGATCAAGTTTTCCTCCGTCGAGTGGTTCATTCCGGGAAGAAGTTGCCTCTCCGGTGATATTACCGTTGCTGAAGTTTCTCAACGGAACAAACTCTTTCTTCTTCCTTGATGTGTACCCTTACTTCCCTTGGTCCACTGACCCGGTTTACAACGATTTGAATTTCGCTCTCTTCGAATCCAATTCAACTTATACCGACCCACAAACCGGTTTGGTTTACACCAATCTTCTAGACCAGATGCTCGATTCGGTTATTTTTGCGATGACCAAGCTCGGTTACCCCAACATCCGTCTCGCAATTTCTGAAACCGGGTGGCCTAACTCCGGTGATATCGACGAAACGGGGGCTAACATTTTCAATGCGGCAACGTATAACCGGAATTTGATCAAGAAGATGACTAATAACCCGCCGCTTGGTACACCAGCCAGACCCGGTTCATCTATACCAACCTTTTTGTTCTCGTTGTTTAATGAGAACCAGAAACCCGGTTCCGGAACAGAGAGGCATTGGGGAATTTTGAATCCTGACGGTACACAGATTTACGACATTGATTTCAGCGGGACAAGACCGGTTTCTAGTTTTGGTTCGCTGCCTAAACCCAGTAATAATGTTCCGTACAAAGGCAATGTGTGGTGTGTGGTGGTTGAAGGAACCAGCGAGGAGGAGTTAGGGCATGCGCTTGACTTTGCTTGCGGAAGAAGTAATGAAACTTGTGCAGCTTTGGCGCCGGGAAGGGAGTGTTACACCCCGGTTTTAGTTACTTGGCATGCAAGCTATGCATTTAGCTCGTACTGGGCTCGGTTTCGGAACCAAAGCTCTCAATGCTTCTTCAATGGCTTGGCCCGTGAGACCACTACCAACCCTGGTGAGTTTTCCAAAACTCTTTAGTTCTTGCCTGCAAGAAAATAAAAGAAATACAAAAAAAAAATATCCTTCATTGTAGAGTTGTAATTAAGTTTTCGTTGCATTTGTGTGGCTATTCTGGAATAATTGAAATACTGTTTATGGATTTTAAATGGCTATTTTCTACAGGAAATGAGCGTTGCAAGTTCCCTAGCGTTACCCTGTGAGACCTCCTCAAGAGTCAAAACTAAGGCGTATAAAGAAACATCAAAAGCTGGATCATTCGGATTAAGTCGATCAATCTTGTTCTTGATATTATTAATTTTCCTTTTACTTTAGTTTACTCCTTGTTTCCTATGTTGAGGGAGAACGAAAAACAATATAAACTTGTTACTGATATATTTAAAAGTCAAGATTATTCATTTCCCATGTTTTATATATCCAAATATTTCGGCCCTACATGCGGGCATAATAGTTTTACTAATATTTATTAATACATTTATTACGATTAAAACATGATGATAACTAATTCTTTAGATTCTTAATCCTTTAAGTTTTCTTTGATTTTTATCTTGGTCTATGGTTTCTGAACACAAGGTAAACAATAAAACTGTGAGACTACGAGAACATAATTACATATCAAGTATTGCATACAATAAAGTAAAATAAGAATGTGAACTCTGTTTTTTTACAATCAAGAATGTGAACTTTTGCTCTCTCTTAATTTACTTTGTATTTTTGAATCGGGAAAATGTATTAAATTACCAAAAAAACATTGGAACACACCAAATAAGAATAAAATAAATAAAATTAAAGTTTGATGATAATTTAGAAGAAAACTTAAAAACGCAATGAATTTAGTTAATGATAACATTGAATTGGTTTACTTGATAAATCTATACATTGAATTATCGTAATATTTCATAAGTTTACATTTGATAAAAAAGATGATAATTTGATTATTATATTTTACTAGGGGTTTTTCCCGGACTACGCCCGGATTCGGACATTTATAGTTAATTTTTAAAAAAACGGATCATGTCGTTTAATCTTTTATACTTTTAAAAAATTATGTTTACTATCAAATTTTTTAATATATATTATTTTCAAATCACTATTTCTATATTTACGAGCATCTATAATTTTGGTAAAGCGAACAATATATATATACATTTTGATATATGGTTGTAAATGGTATCAACATTTATAGGCTAGAAAAGTCAGTCCTAGTGTCATGGTTATTTTAAATCATATGTAGATACCATTAAATGCTTATAACCTCAATTTTTTTATTCTAGATTTTATGAATATTTTCAAGAATGTCTATAAAAATTTAAAATTATTAAAAAAAATTATTATTTCACGGACAGTCTAATAACTAAATTTTATAGCTTTAGTTATTTGAAAGGCTTGAATTCGTTAAACTTTATTATTTGTTAGTTAATATCTATGTTCATTTTAAATATTTTTTATATAGATTAAGCTATTTAAAAAAATATTCTGTTAATTTCTTTTATTTTAGGTTAATTTTCATTTTATTTCCATATATTAAGTCTTTTAGAATATTTTCAATAGCATACAGAATAACCTTTAAATATTATATTGATTTAATTGCGTGAAAGGCTTACACTTTTTAAGTAAATTACACTTTTGTTGTTTAATATTTATGCTAATGTTACAAAGATTTTCTATATATATATATATATATA
>OVBX01002348.1:0-20688 GCA_900406325.1 Erucastrum elatum | reverse complement strand
TGGGAAAAATTCTGGACGACTTTGCTTTCCCCGGACGACTTTAAATTAAGTCTTCTGGCGGAACGACTTTCAATTATGTCATCTAGTGAAAGTTAAATTTCAAGTTTTATTTTTCAATTACAAAACTAACCTAAGAAGACTTAGACGTAAGTCGTCTAGTTTAATAAAATATTAAAATTTTAACTTTCCCAGAGACGACTCAATTGTAAGTCGTCCAGAAATAATCAAAGATCTGACACGATTCGGTCAAATGCAAAACTAGCCATTATTCGTAGAAAACTTATATATAAGTCGTCTGGAGTTTTTTTTAACAAATAGAGCCGGGCGACTTAGATTAAGTCTTTCGTTTGACCAGAAGACTTATCAGTAAGTCTTCTACATACAGATGACTTACGGGTAAGTTTTCTACGTGAACAGATCTTGAAAAAAATTCAAATTCGTACCTTAAACTAGGTGAGATGACTTCGTTTGCACACATGATCTTCTCCAACCACCCAAAACCTCAAACGAAAGCAACTGTAAGTCAAAACGAAAGAAAATATGGCTCTGTCAACCATAAAATATTTTGAATCAAAAACTTGAGTTTTTTGGATGAATATGGAGAGAAAGTGAAAGAAATGCTGTTTTTAGTTCATAACAATTGAAACAGAGAGAGTGTAAAGAGATTTACGCGCATTAAAGAGCATTAAAAGCTCCAAACAGTTAGTACAAGGTTGTTGAACTATTCATGGTAGTGGCAATATTGTAAATACTTGAAGATGATAAGGTTGAGACAGTAAAGAAGCCATTTTCGAAAAAAAAGTTTATGGCATTTTCGTAGATAAAATGTAAAAGTGGGGTGAAAATCTCAAAAAAAAATGAGTCAAAGAAAATGTTAGTTTTCTGTTTGACTCCAAGTTTTGAGTTACTTTTGCAAAAACCCCAACAACTAAATAACATATGTGGGTGTGATCTTTTGATAACCATACTTAGGGCGGACATTTTATCCGTTAAGTTTGAATTGTTATTCAATTTGATTTAATCTGAACAATTCAGATATCCGTAAATATCTGAAGCAAAGCAAATATTAAAAATCAATATACATTAAAATCAAAACACGCCACAAATAAAAAAATAGAGGCAGATATCTGATCCGCTGTGACTATATACAGATAGATGTGTATCTATAACTAATATAAAATTTTAAATGTATAATCTTATATATTTGTTATTTTAACAAAGAAATTATTATTTATAAAATTATTTTAAAGTATATTTTTTAAAAAAATATATAAATCTCTATAGAAACTACAATTTTCTAAAGTATTTGTTTTATCAGAAAATTTTGTTAATTTTAAAAACAATAAAACACATAGTTTCATTAATTTTTAATTTATCTTTTATATTTTGGATTAAAAAAATTGTATAATATTTTGTAAATTCACTTGTATTGAGCAAAGTATCCGAGAATATCACAAATATCCATAAATTTTTTGGATATCCTGAAAATCTGATATCAATATTTTTACGGGAAAAATAATTGAAAAATCAGATATCCATTAAGTACGAAACATACAACAAATATTAAAAAGTATGGTATTATTTGATCTGTGCCCACCCATAACCATGCTTACTATGATGTGTGCATGTGTTTGAGGTTTTCCTGAATTACTAAAATTTTATGTGCAGATTTCAGTTCAATTTTTTTCATTTAAAAAAAAAATCTTAAGATAGCACTAAGAAGAAAAATATTTAGAAAGTACTAAAAATATTGTATCACAAAAATGTCTTCAAAATTAAAATGAGTGAGATAATTTTCATTAAAATATTGTATCACAAAAATGTCTTCAGAATTTTGATGTTTTTTTTTTTTTTGAGAAAAAGAATTTTGATGTTACTAAATTAAAATGATTAACATAGTTAAAGTTTAGATTTTGGAGGGTGAGATTTAGGATCTAAACTTTTAAATAACAATATTAAAATTTATAGTTTTTGTTTCGGTTAAAATTTCTAGTCTGTACTTATCATCTTTGAAAATTCTATTTTTTCTTGTATGGCTAGTAATCATCAACATGTTTATGGGATATCAACCTTCTAATTTTCCAACCAAACAATTTATCGTTTGATCGAATACTGCATCTCGAAGACAAGTCAAAGAGGCCCCACCTTATTAGACTCAGAGATTGATATAGACTTATTCAAAATTACGAAGAGACGACTAAGACGATTCTCTCAAACATTTCTTTTTTTCTGTAACAAAATTCTCTCAAACTTTAGTCACTAATTTTTTTTTTTGACCAAAAAATTTGTTCTCTAATTTTTAGTCACTATTTTCCAGCCAGACCTTTATTTGACTATAAACTAGAATTTGATCCGCGCTTTCAAAGTGCAAATTTATATTCTTTTATTTTTTTTTAAAAAAAAATTGACAAATATTTATTAAATGTAAAGTTTTCATATTTGTATTTTATTTTATAAAAGGCTTAAACTGTTTTTTTTTATCGTGATTCATTTTAAATGGATATTTATGTTTTAAATTAAACTTTATTTTTAATGAATTAATTGGTATAACTCTGATAAATTAATTTTATTATCTGAATAATTTTTTAATTAAAAAATTTATATACTTTTAATAAATATTTATACTTTTCAATAAAAAAATTATTTTTTATGAATGCTTAAATTATATTAAGAAAAGAAAAAAATATTATAATTAAGTGTTTAATTTTTGTTCACTATACAAAATATTAAGAATTGTTGAAAAAAGATTATTTAAACTTATACTCAATGGCCCAAAGGAAAACAAATATGAGAATTGAATCTGATTTTTTAATCGGCTCAAATGATCTAAAAAAGATCTGATATGTGCAGTTGGTTGGATCGAAAAAATGGCCAAATATAGATGTATTCTTAATGTTACTTGATTGTACTTAATGAAACTTGTAACGTTAGTAAAGAAAATAGTATGTTTAGGCAAAAAATCAATATGATCATGCTTTAATAGTATAAACTAGATTTTGATCCGCGCTTTTAAAATGCAGATTTATGTTTGGTGAAAACTTTATATAATCACATTTATATAATATGTCTTGTTTATGCATTTATATAATCCATCTCATATATACATTTTATATTCGAGTTTATGTTCGGTTAAAACTATATTGTACATTTATTTTTAGGTTTTTATTTTTGAATTAGATATTTTAAATATAAATCAATATAACAATTTTATAGTTTTGATCGGTGTTTAGAAACCCAACTCGAACCTGCGGTAGAACCAGTAACCCGATATTTTGAATATTGTGATTTTTTTTAATGATGAGACAAATTCGATGATCATAAGTTAGAAATTTGTTTAAAATATATTTATATTTTTCAAAATCATTTTAAATGTTAATGATTGTTTTCAAAATTAATAATTTAGAATTAATTAAAATCTTAAAGAATAATCGACATTCTATTATTGAATTTAAATAACTTACCAGTAACCAAACTCATAACGGAAGCAAACGATTTTACCGAAAACTTTGGTTCTGTTCGGCAATATTCAACCGTATTATCATTTCGAATCAGAAAATAAACAATAGTAGATGATATTAGATTTAGGAAAAAACGGCTTAAAACCAAACAATTAAATAGTTTAAAAAATAACGCAGTTTCAAACATGACCGGTTGAAAAAATATTAAAACGATGCAGTATCAAACATGGATATAATCGCAGACCGAAATTAAATTAGGAAACCGATGGTTAATGACAAACCAGAAAAACAATTAAGAAGAAACCGGTGCATAATATCTAGAATACTCTTAATGAATACAAAGAAAAGATCCTCAGTAGGGGTAAAAAGAGTAAAAATATCTATATGCTTCTGTTTTATTTAATTTATGTTTAATATAAATTATTAAACCATCAAATTGATAAAAAAAAATCTCATGTATGTTTTTATATTTTGTAATTTGACGATTTAGTTAATTTCATGAAAATGTTATCTCCCTTTAATTCATGCGATTTAGTTAATAGTCGTACAATATTAATAATGATTAATATATGGATATCAATTTGATTAGATAAACTTTGGTAATGTAACCAATTAATTTAAATTGATAATAAATATAATGGCTAAATATGTAAATAAAAAGAAATGTAAAAAGGAAATACTAAATTTATTGTAAATACAATGGTTAAATGTGCAAATAATAAAAAGTAAAAAAAGACTGCTATCCAAGTTACTAAACAATTTTCATTTATACTTCTATCCTTGCTTCCAAACAGTACCAAATGTAATTCAGTTTTAATAATATAGACTAGAGTTTGATCCGCCCTTACATAGGACAGACAAGATTTTTTTTATCATCATCCTATGTATTGATCTTCCTCGTTTGTTAAATATTTGAGATTGATTTAGTCAAAAAAAATTATTAACCCGTCTTTTTGTTCACCAATATGTTTAAATATAATGTTTGGTTTTCAGTTTTGGTTTTATGTTGTTTTTCTTTTTGGATTTCGGTTTCAGATTGATTATAGTTTTTTCTTTTTTGGTTCTTGAGATATATAAACCGTTCATTTATTTATGAAATAACCTAACATAATTATACTTATGTTTACCCGATCCGGATCTATGGGATTAGTTTTTTTTCCAAAAGTTTATTTACTATACATATATTTTTATTATAAATTTTTTTATAAGATAATTCATTTATAATTAAAATAAATAAATATAATTTGTTGATAATAAGATATTTCATTTATAAAATCTGTCATTATTAATTTTACTTATACTTAAAACTGCAAACTATAGTAAAAAATATTTTTTTTTATTTTTTATATTGGTAAAAAAATATTTTATTATTATATAAATGAAATATATTTCATTCAACCCGTTTCATACTATATTGAATTATTTTTAACATTCAAATTTATATATGTAATTATTTATTATTTTATATTTCTTACATTACTATTTTATTTTAATACGTTAAAATATGTGGTAAAATTCATGAATGTATGTTATTCTTTAATTTTATGATTATAAAATATTTAATAAATGAATTAAGTTACTTTTTATTTATTAGTTGATGTATTAATTTAATTACGAATATAAATATTATGGGAATATTATTTCTGATTATATAATGAAAGAATTAAGATCGGTTAATAATTTATTCAATATTAATTATGAATTTAATTATTTAAAATAAATATTTAAAATAATTTATGTTTACATCTTAAATAAAAAGATACTAAAAGATACTTTTATAATAAAATCTTAAAAAGGATATTTGACAAAATCTTTTTAGATATTTTATTTTGAAAATATTATTAAGTTAGTTGAAAGAGGAAAAATAGGAGGTTTAATAAATTCTATTTTACAAATAATGAAATATTATTAGATATTTGTTAGATTAGAAAAATATATGATAATAATCAATGAAATTATTTTAGTTGGACTGTTATGACTTTTTTGATAGTTCAAAACATAGTCGATAAGAAGTTCTCATGTTTTAATAGTATTGACTAGATTTTGATCCGCGGTTTCAAACCGCGGGATAATTTTTCGAAACATTCCAAATTCATTTGATATTGTATTTATTGTATCTATATTTAGATGTTATAAATGAAACGTTATATTAAGTATTTTAAAATCTGTCCCGACCCGCTGCTAAATCGGTAAATTAAGTGGTCTCATATGTAATCCCAGTTTAGTTTTTAATAAAATATTATTTAAAAATCATATAAAACTCATAATTACAGCTAGTACCCGGGATCCTAGCTATCGGTTGAACTGATAGGTGACACAATCCGGTTTGACTTAAATTATTATAGTTAAAGTATTCTAATATTTTATTCATGAATGTTTATTTGAATAGTGGATATATAATGAAAGCGGTGTTCCAATTTTTTGGTCAAACTAAATTTTTATCTTATTGTAAGTGTAATGAATCAATATTTGAGAGGATGCATACTTTAAATGAAATATAAAATATTTAAGGATCAACAATTTATATACGTCTATTACAATTAATAATTTATATATGTAAATATAATTTTCATTTATTTAGTAAGTTTACTTTTGTTATTCACATGTTATTAAATTTTTTGATGTTTTGTTTATGACATCTTTTAAATTTTAAAGTTAATTTCATTAATCGCATTAGAAATATAAATATTTAATATTTTAATTTTGATTTACATTTTTATTATATATAATTATATTTTACAACTAATTAAACTATTGATACATACTCTCTTGCATCAATTTATGTTTTAACGTAGTGTTTATGATATAATTGTGTTAATATATTTGTTGAATTATTTAATATTTGATAAATATATTATATATGTTTGTATAACCCGTAAAACTATGTTTATAAAAATATCAATAGTAACATGTTTCATCGTATACTAAATAGTAATAGTATTGAACTATTACTATTTTTATCATATATATATATATATATGTATGTATAATTTTAATATTCTAACTATAAGAATTATATTTTTCTATATTTAGTGAGGGTTTTGAAGATTTTTTTTTTTTTTTTGCATTTGGATTAATATATATCTGTATATATACAAATTAATAGACATATATCATTAATTATTACATAATAACTAAAATATAATTAATTTATTATTAAATTTCGTATTAGTATTATTTAAGTTCATTAGTTTAAAAAAATAATAGAATAGTTAGTTAGCTCCTTAATTTTAGGCATGATTTATATTTAATATTAATTATGTTAAATATAAGTAGAAATAATAGGTAAGCTAAATATATGGATAATAAAAATAAATGACATGGAACAACCTAGACTACTTGCAAGTAGATAAAAATTGCTTCTGCTTTAATAGTATTGATATAACATTCTTTATATATTAGAAATGCATTGTAATAAATGCGTTCACACTATAATGAACACGTATCGATTTTACATCAATTTGAGAATACTTCGAAATTAATGAGTTCAGACTATAAAATAAAAATCAAATTTCTAAAATATAAATAATCTGTATACGTTAACATAAAATATTTTCTAATTTTACACATAAAAATATTCAGAAATAAAAAAAAATTCTAGAAAACCTTTTTTGTAAATTAATATCTTTACGGATTAATAAAATTTTAACACTATTAATTTATAGAGTTTTACTGTACTAATATTTTTAGAAACAAATATTCAATTTGATCAGTTATACACACATATATATACATGTATTTTAAGAATTATATATAAGCTATATATTATAGTTTATATAATTTTTACAATACTTTTATGTATTAAATTTATTATAATAAGTATTAAAATTTTAAATGGTAATTTATTGTGTAAGAAAATAATATTATTTTATATTATTTAGATTTTTATTTATTTTTAGATTTTATTTTATTTACGAATCAAATTGGATATATGTGAAAGTTCTTAAATTTTCCGGATATCCGAGACACCGAATATCCAGGTGGATAAGATCGAATCGACACTAATACCTCCAAATATTCGGATATTCGATTTGTGCCTATCCTATTTACGGATACAATTTATTTTTCCTTATATGAAAAGAAATTCACTAATGTCTAAGCTTATTTTAGTTTTAATTAATTTTTTTATCTTTTATGTATAATTTTAAATAAAAAATTCATTTAATATTAATTAACATTTTTTATATGTTTATTAGTCAATTTATATACTTTACAGACATATACATGTGTACACTGACGTAAACACTTATATAATTAATTATTCACCACAACTGAAATATTTAATTCTCTTGTAATAATGCTTATTTTACTACCGGCCAAATTGTAGTGAAATATAGAATTATAGCTATATTTTAGGAGATTAAAAACAAAACAAAAAAAAAAACCTAAAAGCGAACCGCTATTCGGATTAAACATATTTAATATCTCTTTATTAAAAATAACAAAATTAATAATCACATTCCGCGCAAACTGTGGATTATTATCTAGTGACATGTTCTTTTCTCTCAATTATCATGTTATATAATCCAAAACACCAGAAAAATGGTTTTGTGGGTCAAATTTCGTCAAGTAAGTTTATTAACATTATTATAAAATGAAATGTTTGATACTACTATATATGTTTTAAACGTCTATCCCCTTATCATTATTTGAGAAACACTATATAGAAATAAACTTTTGTTCATGTGTTATTATCAAGTTTGTTATTTCCTACGTGACAATTCCACAAGCTCTCTCTAAACCTATATTCAAAAACCATTTGTTAACTAAACTAATTACAAACATTGCGATTGATCATTATATTATAACTTCACTTATATATATACTACTATAAGTTTCTTTGTTATACACTAACAGAAAAAATTAACACGTCAACATTTAATGCGTAGTCATTATTATTTTTCTATAGTAAGAAATATACCCGGGAAGAAAATTGTAACATTTTAAACGTTGACCCCTATATCAAAATCAAAATAAAAACTACGATACAAATGCCCGATGCTATGTTGTATCTTCACAATCTTCATCCCATGCATGGTCTTCCTAAATTATAAATTATACTTCTTATATTAAATCGAAGAAGACAAAAATATTAGTCTTCTCTTGGTTTTTACAAGTCATCATCATATATAATTTTATATATAGTTCTCAGCGCAATCTAACATTTAAGTATTAGTCTTCTCTTGATTTTTACAAGTCTTCATCATACATTATGGGTTCAACTGGTGACCAAGGAATGGAGAGGAATAATGCATTCCTTGAGATTCCTTAAAAAAATTACCATTCATAAGGGTAATCTAATCGTTTTATCAACACAATCTAATCATTTTATCTCGACGCAATCTAATCGTTTTATCAACACAATCTAATCATTTTATCTCGAAGGGTTTGATACATATGCAGTAGAACTTCTGTAAATTAATAATGTTGGGAGTTTCAAATTTTATTAATTTATAGAGATATTAATTTACAAAATTTTTATTTTTAGTTTTTTATTTCTAAATATATTTTTTTGTAAAATAAGAAAAAAATATTTTACCATATATAAATTATTTAGATTTTAGAAATTTTACATTTATAGTGTTTTGTTATATTATTTGGTCTATATTTTTATGTTTCATAAATTTTTTTTTATGTTTCATAGAATAATTATGTGGTTTCCGATATAAGTTCAACAAATACCATCAAAATATATTGAAATATTAAGAAAAAATAGAAATATTTTCACTGTGAATATAAAACCAACAATATAATGTTTAGTTTGTACTTATATAAATATAAATATATAAATATAAATATGTCTAAATAGATTATTAATTTATGATTTTAATGGGATTATATATTTACATGAGAGTTTTAAAAATATCATTATCTTATTATTTTATCGATTTGTGTCATTTTATACCGGCCTAAATTAAGAACGATAAAATTTACTAATTTATAGAAATTATTAATTTATCGAATATTAATTTATATAAGTTTTACTGTAA
Organism: Erucastrum elatum; assembly: GCA_900406325.1. Classification (NCBI taxonomy): domain Eukaryota; kingdom Viridiplantae; phylum Streptophyta; class Magnoliopsida; order Brassicales; family Brassicaceae; genus Erucastrum; species Erucastrum elatum. The sequence continues at coordinate 11,240 of OVBX01002348.1, read as the reverse complement.
ATCAATTATGTCAAACTACAGTAATGATTTTGATAGATATAAATTAACACAAATTATTCTTGTAGTTTTGATACAATAACTATAATGTCATCTTGAAGGTCCATCAAATATAAATTAATACAAATTATTCTTGTATTTTTTTGGTTCAACCGGTATCGGGTTTTAGGTTTTGCCGAGTTTTTCTGGGGTTTTACGGTTTTTTAAATTTTGGATTTTTAACAAAACCCAAACAGAATTTATCTTGGGTCATCGGGTTTACCGGTTCATCTGTGGATCCGATTCGGGTTTCAAAACACTGGATATAGCGAAGACATATACATAAATCCCGGACCCGGTTAATTTCAAATCAAGGTGACATAAAAGAAAACGGTGTCTGCTCAAAGACAACCGGACACTTGAGTGTTAAAAGGAAACTTCTAATAACTTTGATGTTATTGAATTTGCGATTTTGGAGACGTTTAATTATTTTGGTGCCGATAATTATGGGTCAATAATCTGATCTGGTTTTTGTTTCCTTAGTTTTTTGTAATAATAGTGACTCGATTAGGGTTACACTTTTTTAAAATTACTTGATTGTTGTATATAAGGAAGTGTAAATTATGATATCAAAATTATTGAATCAATTATTAGTCGTCCTTGATTAGATTGTTAGGATTTTGTCATATATAAGGAAATTCCATTATTGTGTCTACCAAATTAAGGACGAACTTAGCTCATGTGATTGGCGCACAATTTATTTTCTATTACAGTTTATTTTCTATTAAATATGGAATCAATTGTTAATTTTCTTCGATTACTTTTTTTTTTTTTTAATTTTGTTGTATAATAGGCAATTCCATTATTGTAGATAACAAATTAAGAACGATCTTAGCTGAGGTGATTGGCGCAAGTTATTTTCTATTAAATATGAAATACTAAGGGTTTGCCGGCGCTACGCGACGGTTTTGCTAAAACTGTTATGATTTGACTATGATTTTATAATTTAGAACATTTTTTAACAGTATTTCTGAAAAAAAAATATGTATATGATCATATGTAGTTTATTAATTTGAATATATTTTTTGCATAGTTACTACGGAAGAAAATTAATTTATAAATGCATGACAATTTGAAAGTGTATTAGTTGAATTGTTTATTATTTGTTTGAAACTTATTAATTTAAATTAATTTATAAATGTGCACTTCATCTTACAATGATTATATTAAATTATAGTTTATACATATATATTTATATCTATATATATTATGTTGTGAATATATTACTTTTCACATTTTATATATATACATATATAGCAATAATTATATATGATAATAAACATGTCTAAGAACTTAAATTGATAAATCCATGTTAGTTAGATAGACTGTATTTTTTATTTATCTTTTATTTTGCATCATCTCATTTGGAATCATATGAACTTTTTTTGTCACGTTTTATACTATCAGCTCTGTATTTTTTCAGTTCAACTCAGGTCACTCTTCAGTTATTGGCTAAAACGGAACCGAACCCCGAAACCCAATGTAAATGAAATCGATCGTATTTTTAGCTAGATCCGTAACTGAACCGATATTCTTACTTTGGAACGGGTTCGGGTTCGAGATTTATGCCCATACCTAGTTTTGTATATTAGGGTGATAGAGAGGTGTTATAATAGTTTGATGATTTGGACTCTGCTAGGTTGATTTCAATGAATTATATTTTGTGAGCGATGCTTATGATGATAATTTCAAATAATCATAGGTGTCATATTAACCGCCAGTTTTTTCTCGCGCTGGAATTGTCAAAAGTAAGAAGTTGTGACTATATCAATTTAACCAATCAGATGTATATTGATTGTAAAGATACATTCGAAGTTGGTACGATATATTTTTAATCCTAAATTTTAATAATAAGAATTTGAAAATTTTGATATTTATTGTTGTTGAGTAATATTTTTGGATGATGTAATTATGTGGTCATCTATATTTGTTAAGAGCATTATTTAATATTTTTATTGTGTTATATAATAATAGGTGATAGATTTATATATTTTGTGTTCGTGTTTTTTTCACTAATATGTATTGTGGATATAATAGTATAGTCTCTGATGTAAATCATATTAAAATTCAATAACTTTGCATTTGTTGTTTTAAGATTAACAGTTTAACGTTATAAATTGTATCTTATTTTTATTTGAATTATTTGAATATTATTCTTTAAGATGTTTTGTGTTCTCTATCTATATTTTGACATTTAGCTGCCACCATCAATGTATTTTGTTTACCTTTTCGGTGTGCCTTGCTTCATTCCCTCACCGAAAAAATATTCAATTATGTGTGTTTGTTCTTTCTCAAATTGTTTGGTATTTGTTATATACTGAGTTTATAAGTTTCATGTTGTGTGGTTGTTAGTCACAGCGTTATAGGTTGTTCTGGTCAATATTGGCTGCTCCTTTTCTTATTTAGTTTTTTTGTTGATGTTAGGAAGCGCATCTCCTTGGGTTGGATCAGAGTCTGGTCGTTTTTGATGTTAATTTCTTCTTTGTTAGCTTACCGTCGATAATTCCGGTTCGGTTTGGTTTTCAAGATCTGGTTTTTGATCATCTGATTCATATGCTCTCTTTCAAAGTCTGAGGATGGCTTCATGATTTGGTGGTTTCATAACTGATCGTGTCTCTAGTGGCTTTATTTTGCCAAATTTCCGACTCCAGGTTTAGATAGTGTTTTCTTTGGTGTATGCTGTGTAGATTTATAATGTTGTGTCTGGTCTCAAGTTTGGGCTTTGGTTTCTTGGTGGATAGCTTTCATTCTCCCTCCTTCAAGATGTATGTTTTCTTCACATGTTTTTCTTAGTATAAGTGTTCGGAGTTAGTTTCTTGGAATTTTGGTCTTTTTTATTTAGAGTTCTGTGGTTCTCCGCTAGTATGGGCGTTTTTTATGTGCTTGTTTAGTTTGTGAGGTGCTTCGTACATCTTAGCTGGTGGTTGCGCTTAATATGTGTTAAATATTCGTCTTCTTGTTTCGTGACGATTTTTGCATTCTGTTGATTATTCTTGCTCTAACACGCTTTATTGATTCTTTTTGTTGGTCTTTGATCGCGTTTTTTTGTATTCGAAATATGCTTTATCGTGGAGTTTATCTTTCTACTCTTTTCTGACATCTCTTTGTTATGATCAAAACATTCTATGATAAAATGAACTAAGTTAGTTTTTGTTCTTGATATCATTTCAGCTCTAAATATTTACTTAGTTAGTGTATTTTTGGCATTTTTTCTCTATGATTATAGAGATTTCATGTTTCGATTATGAGTTGCGTTCTAGTTTATTTTTCTTAACTTCATTAATATTAAAATAACTATATAATTTGTAAATAAAATAATAGAAAATAGTAACAACTAAAAAAATAGTGACGTTTATGTTATTTTAAGTTGTTAATAAATATAAAATTAAAAATATATTTATATTAATTTATTCATTTTGTATTTTGTAATTAATAAAATGAATTATCAAACTTGAAAAGATGATGATTATTGTAAAAAAGATTATATAGTGCACAATTAGAAAGTGGTGTACAAAATTGTAGTAATCTAAAAAAAAGAAGGATCTAAATTGTAAAAAAGGGGACACATGTCAACAAACTCTCATTCCACATGTCACAAGAAGAGATAAAAATCTTATATATATATATATATACTAGATATGAGCCCGTTGCGTTGCAACGGGTTTTGTTTGATGTTTTAGTTTAATATGAAAATATAAAATAATAAATATTATTATAGTTTTATGATTATTCTTAAATATGATGTGCGATATTTATTTTAGAAATAAAAAAATCATTTTCACACATAAATTCACGTTAACATTTATATTTTATAATCATGATCCGTAGATAAATGTTAAAAAAATTTGTAGTTGGGATTAAAGAATATACTGTACCTAAACATTTTAGCTCAACACAACTCAAAATACTTTTTATTTAAGAATTAATATTAAATAAAATTTTAGAATTCTCTCTGATCAGGATTTTATAAAATGAAAAACAAATCTCATTTGGTTTAAAAAGGAAAGAAATATGTCACATAATGGTATTTTTTATTGCCACATTCACAATCTAATTTTTTAGTTGACATATATAACAATTATATCCGGTGAAATAGTAGAATTTATTTTTTGTTTATAATATTTTAACACAAATTTTCAATTAAAATTAAATCTGTAATTATATTGAAAATAAGATTACCTATAGATTTTTATTTTATTTAGTGTTTTTTAAAAAGATAATTTAATGGTTATTTTATAATCAGATAATATTTTTTATGTAAATATTATTGTATTTTCCAAAAGATAATATGTGGAAGCTTAAACCTAAATTAAATGTGAAATAGTTGTAGTTATATTTGGTTATAAGATTTAACATGCAAATATCTATTGAAAATGGAAAGTTTGTTATTTATAAGAAATAGTAAGTATAATTTTAAGATTTTCTTTTGTTAAGGCTTTTTAAAATGTATATTATTTTATACTATATCTAAACATTTTAACTCAACACAACTCAAAATAACTAAATGAAAAGTAAAAAAATAAATAAAAGTCAAATACAGTTAATGATAACATTATACACATTTTTATATACTAATTTAATGCTTTATTAAATAAGTTTTAAAAGTTTATTTTGCTAGGATACTTTAAAAAAAAAGAAAATATTATATTTTGTAAATCTCCTTTTTATTTACAGTAAAAAATAATAAAATTAAAATATTCTTTTACATTTTTATTTAAAGAAAAATAAAATCTTTCTTATAACCTATTATAGTATCTATCTATTCTTTAGAATTTCAGAAAAAAAAAATTATTATCAATATATATTTTTACCATAAATTTTTACCAGTTTTATAATTCTCACTATATATGTTTAATCATATTAATTAGCAATTTGAAGAGCCAAACTCAATATAATCTTTTACAATTACTGTATATCTTCATTAGAATTTTAAAAAAGGAAATTACTATTGAATAAACTATTTTCAGATCTTTTATGTTTATGATATTTTAAAAAGGAAAACTTCTACAAAAATTTCTACAAAGTAATTTAAAATTTTTCTTTTTACTATAAAATAATTTTTAAATTTATTTTTTATAAAACACATTTTTCTTATCAAATAATATTTTGCAATTATGTTTTATTTAGGATTTAGAAATGGAAAATTACTATAAATAATATTTCTAATTATATTTTTCTAAACATATTAACACATGTCATAATCTTAAATATTTATATCTTCATTAGGATTTTGAAAAGGAAATTAGTATTAAATAAACTATTTTCAGATATTTTTGTTTATGTTATTTTTAAAAGATAATTTTCTACAAAACTTACTACAAAATAATTTTAAAATTTTATTTTTTACTTACTATTAAATAAAATTTTAATTTACCTTTTTCTATAAATTGTTTTATTATCAAATATTATATTGCAATTATCTTTTATTTAGGATTTAAAAATGGAAAACTACTATGAATAATATTTATAATTGTATTTTTTAAAACATTTTAACACATGTCATAATCTTAAACTAAGCTTTATATAATAAGATAGACAAATAAATGTTAAAGGATAATTACGAAAATAATTATTTTTGTTTAGTATATAGGATTTGTATAAACGAAATTTACGATTTTTATAAAATCTATACGAAGTTTTTTTAAGAAGATTATCTTTTCTGTATATATTAGAAGATATGAAAATCAATGTAAAAGGATAATTATGAAAATAATTATCTTAATAAGATTGAGTATAAAATAGGGAAAATTATCTTTAACTTTATATAATAAGATAGAAAAATAGGAAAATAGGAAAATAGGAAAATCAATCTTATTATATATATGTTAAATATATTGCACACATGTCACAATCTAAAATATATAACTGACATGTGTCGCGATCATATTAAATAGTACTACCCTTGTTCCCGAAAGTAGGATTTTCTATAGTTTTCACGTTTATTAAGAACATAATAAATATTTACTTTTTAATTTACTATTTATTCTTCTATATAATTTCCAATAACTATCAACCAATGAAATTTAATCAATTCAAATATTCACAATTAATGTTTCTTAAAGTATATAAAAATACCTTAAAAATATAGAAAATACATCTTTGTGAAACAAAAATTAAATCTAGAAAATCCTACTTTCGGGAACGGATGTAGTAACTTTGAATACTAAGCTATATATAATAAGGTTTTTTAAACATATTAACACATGTCATAATCTTAAATATTTATATCTTCATTAAGATTTTGATAAGGAAATTAGTATTAAATAAACTATTTTCAGATCTTTTTGTTTATGTTATTTTTAAAAGAGAATTTTCTACAAAACTTACTACGGAATAATTTAAAAATTTCTTTTTTACTATTAAATAAAATTTTAATTTACCTTTTTTTATAATACTTGTTTTTATTATCAAATAATATATTGCAATTATCTTTTATTTAAGATTTTAAAATGGAAAACTACTATAAATAATATTTATGATTATTTTTTAAAACATTTGAACAAATGTCATAATATTTAATATAAAGTTTTTAAGTGTCATGATCATGTTAATTTTAGTAAATCTGAAAAACCAAGATTTATATAATAAGAAAGGAAAATAGTAAAATCAATGTTAAAGGATAATTATGAAAATAATTATTTTAATTTAGTATATAGGATTTGTATAAACGAAAGTTACTATTTTTAAAAAATCTATACTAATTTTTTTAAGAAGATTATCTTTTCATTATATAATAAGATAGGAAAATCAATGTAAAAGGATAATTATGAAAATAATTATCTTAAAAAGATTGAGTAGGAAAATAGGAAAAATTATCTTTAACTTTATATAATAAGATAGAAAAATAGGAAAATCATTCTTATTATATAAATGTTAAATACATAACCGCCATGTGTCGCGATCGTGTTAATTAGTAACTTTGAAAACTAAGCTTTATATAATAAGATAGATTATTTAATAACGGCGTTAAAGATTATGTTACATTAGCCCTACTCGGGTTTGACGTCTTAATAATATACTAGATTTTGACATCGCGCTTAAAAAACGCGGATTTGTTTTCAAAATCATTGAAATCAATTTTTTATAGATAATATATATTTTGAGCATATTTATCCGGAACTGCGTACGGAACCATACCAAACTAAAAATACGAAACCATAATTGAACTGAATTTCGTAAATAGCACAGCAAATCATATATCTCTAAAAAAAACCAAACCAAGAATCAAACGGATACCTAAATTTTAAAAATAAAAATTATATACTTACAAATATTAATTATATTTAACTTCTAAATAACCAATATACCAAAAATATTATTTATAACCCGATTTCCCCAATTTTTTTATCCAAGATAACAAAAACAATTATTTGAATTATCCGATATTTGTAATCCGAAAAAACCGAATTACCCGATATTAAACTAAACTACAAATTATTCTGTATTTTTTTATCTATAAATACATAATTACAAAAAAAAACATAATCAAAATGTAACTAAATTGAACCCAATGTATTTTGCATATTAGCCGATTCCCAACTTTGCTACTGAACTGAACCAAAAACTGAAACAAACCAACTAAAATCAGACAATATTTTTAAATACCTAAAAGGTTCATAAGTTTCTAAATCAAAACACCAAAAACCAATACCTTAACCGAAACCGAATGATGGGGACTAATGCATATACATTTACATGGCGCGCAAATAAAGAATTCTATTTTTCTGTAGCATTCTATTAGAATTTCTACCGACTGATATGTTGCCACAAATTTTGAATATAATGAAAAACCTATTTATATATTAAACTAGGGGCGTGTCAGCGCTACGCGCAGAATATTGTTCTAGTGTTCTTAAGTATGATATTTAGGGTGATGTAATTATGTGATTTTCTTTATTAATTAAGTGCATTATCTAGTGCTCTAATTGTGTTATGTAGTAATAGGTAACCAGTTAATATATTATATGGTTGGTTTTTCAATAATCTGTTGTTGCGTGTATAATAGTATTTAATAGTGGTGAATTGAGTCTATGATGTAAGCATTTTGAAGCCTCTGATATAAAACATATTGAATTTCAATAAATTTGTTTTATCGATCTAAGATTAACAGTTTTAACAATAAAATTATATTTTATGTTATATAATTATTTGAACATTTAAGATGTTTTTTGCCGTTTCTCCATATTTGGACATTGAACGGTCACCTTCTATGTATTTTGTTTACCATTTTGGTGTGTTGTGTTTCTCACCATCACTGAAAAAAGACTCACAACCATGCTCTTGTTCTTCCTCACCTATTTTCATGTGAGATTATCTAGTACTGTTATAGATCAGATTTATAAGTTCTCAGTTATGCGATTGGTTAAAACGGCATTGTAGTCAATATTGGCTGCTCCTCCTCTTCCTTAGATTTCTATTGATGTTAGGAACTACATCTCCTTGGTTTAGGTCTGAGTTTAGTCGTCTTTGATGTTGATATCCTCGTCGTTGGTTTACTGTCAATAGTTCATGCTTGTTTTAGTTTTCAAGATTTAGTTTCTGGTGATCTAACTTGTATGTTCTCTTTTGTAGCTCAAGGAAGACTCCACAGTTATCGATTTCCTTTCGTCTACCCTTCTCTTTCTGTTTTTTTATCTCGTTGCAGCTTTTATCGATGTATGTGTCTCTTGTGGCTCTCTCTTTCACCATGTTTTGCCAGTCTAGGTTTGGATAATGTTTTCCTCCGCGTATGTTTCTGGTCTCAAGCTTGCGCTCTGCTTTGGCGTAGTTGGCTTCCGTTCTTTCTCCCTCAGGTTGTTTCTTTTTTTCCATGCTTTCTTTAGTATAAGTGTGCAGACCTAGTCTCATAGAGCTTTGGTCCCTTCTATCTAGAGCTTTGTGGTTCTTTATTGATGAGTTTTTTGTTTGTGTTTGTTTAGTTTGTGAGGTGCTTCTTACTTCTTAGATGTTAGTTGTGCTTATGGTGTATTAGAAAAGTGTCATCCTGCCTCGTAGCGATTTTGGTTTTCTGTTGATTATTATTTATGTAACGTGTTCTTTTTTTGTTGGTCTTTGATCGCATTTTTTGTGTTCGAGAGATTGCTTTGTTCCAAAGTTCATCTTTCAAACATTTTTTTTACTCTTGCTTGCTCTGGCTATGACACTCTATAATAAAGCAAAGTATGTTAGCCTTTCTTGATTTTCTTTCAATTCTGGACTTTTATTGAATTAGTGGTACTTGGAAGTTTGTTTTTTTTTCCGTGATCATGGAGGTTTTATGTTTAAATTATTTGTTGTGATCTAGTTTATTCTTTTTAGTTTAGTTAATATTAAATTTAAATATATAATTTGTAGATAAAAATCAAAAATTGTAAATTAATAAAATAGCGAAGGTTTATGTTGTTTTTAGTTGCTAATGAATTAAATAGTTAAAATATAATTATATTACTTTACTTATTTTTTAGTTCGTCATGTATTTTTGTGAATGATAAAATAGATTATAACACTTCAAATGATGATGATTATTGTGAAAATGATTAATATTGTATAATTAGAAAATGGTGAACCAAATTTTAATAATATAAAAGATGAATAAGCCAAAATGTAAAAAAGAAAGAAAAGAGGGACACATGTCAACAAACCTCCTTTCCACATGTCACATGAAGAGAGAAAAGTCTCTTTTATATGTATAGAAGTCTGATGAAAACCAAAACTTGTCATTAACCCATGAACCGATACTGGTTGACCTGACAAACACAAAAAAAAAACTTATAATATCTTTATCTTTTTTATTATATTTCAGATATACTTTATAATAGTATATAAAACTGAATCAAGTATTTGATCCTCGTTTTTAAAACGTGGGAATATGTTTTCACAAAATTTTAATTTAACGAAAATAATGATATTTGTTCCTTGCGTTTTTATATTTGCAATATTTTATCAAAATAAAAGTTTGAAAATAAAATGCATCCAATTTTTATATTCAAGAAATTTCCTTATTAAAGATTAGAACAAATATATTATATATGGAACAACAGTTTATAAGTATATTTTTCAGATAGTATATATGTTAGTTTGTTGAGTAAGTAATATTATGCGACTATCTAGCAATAAAAATATGCTTTTAAAACTTATAAGTTGATGTTCTTCGAATAAAGTAGGTTAGCGAAAATCTTTTGTATAACGAAAATCCAAATTAATTGTGATATTAAATAAACTTTTAGACCAAGTAATTGATTTATTTTCGGACATTGGTATTGAATATCATATCTAGGACATACTGTTAACATAAAGATCTGAAGAATATTTCTAAATAGTATATTCACAATATATTTGTTATTCTTTCTGTTTGTGTCGATTTAGGTAATATCATGAGTGTGTTTCAAATTTGAATTCCAGATTTTGTTATCCCGCGTGACCATTTTTTGGCAAACAATATAGATAAGAATGAACAACTAACCATCTATACATTAATAAAATGCAATTGTTTAATAATGTAGATCAAATGTGAGGTCACATTTAATGGTTTTGAAGTTGTAGTATGTTTGAATAAGATGGTATGGTCGGTCACTTTTTGAAGTTTATCAAATAATGTATAGATAGATGTGTTATGGTATAATCTTTTCTAGTAATTGACATCTTGTATTTTTGATATAAGATTTTTGATATAGGAGGAGAAGACATGTAAGGATAAATATATGGCTGCATTGTCCATTCTCTATTGTCGAAGAGAAGCATTAGAAACTATAATGTGAACTGATACATTGAAAGAGGATTTAAATATATATTGTATAGTATAAAGTCAACTAAATAAAGTATTGTGTTTAAGATATTATTTAATCGTGTAATATAAGGGATACAAATAAAGCATATATTATGTGTACTTAATATAATATGATCGTGTTTATTTAGAACTACTAAAAAAACTGATGTGGGATGAGGTATAATATTATCAGGTGCTAAAAGATGTGGGTCTATTTAAAATAGTACGATTGACATATTTTTAGAGTAACTTATGGTAACATTATTAGGAAAAATATAAGGTTGAAAAAAGATATGGCTTCTCCCAACTCCTGGTTGGCGATAGCTCGTGCTTCCCCTCTGCAACCCACGGCTTCGGCCGGCATTCTCAGCCGCCCCCCTCCCGTCCCAGATCCACCCGACCCATCTGATTACCCCCCCCCTCTCTGCTTCCCTTTCTTCCTCTAAGCGTTCTAAATCTT
>OVBX01002347.1:0-14491 GCA_900406325.1 Erucastrum elatum | reverse complement strand
GCAAATGAGCTTTGAAGGGAGATTCGGGTAGCTTGGTATGAAATCAGTCTGCTTCTGCATTGAAGCCGCGACCTAATAGAGAGAAGTAATAGCCCGCATTAAATTTGGAATCACAGATTCAATTCTTGATCAGCCGTGAATGATAAATCTATATTCGAAAAACATACTTGTTCACTGTGACCTTGAGGGAAGTAAACAACAAGACTTCCCGCAGGAGGCAACGCTATGAGTGGTCCAGCACAAGCGTGCCATAACTCTGAGTTTATATTTCTCATTTCTCCTGCATTCACACAACATCGAAGATGTGACTACTTCAAAATTCTCTGGGACCTTCCTTGAGTTACTAGTTACTACTATCAAAACAACAAAGATGAGAGATAGCTGCTCTAGACCCCTACCCACAAAAGCTGTTTATATCAATACAATTTAGCATTACTTCAATAGCAGAAAACGAGTGGAAATAAACTCAATTCAGGTAAGACCATATCCAGCAAACTCTGAACAAGCTTGACCTCCTCTACTTACAACTTGAATCTAATACAAAACCAAGCACAGGGGGGTTTTACAAACCTTCCAGTGGATTTGGAGAAACTCCATTTGATGAAGGAGCTTTCATGATTACACAACTTTTTTTTACTTCTGACCCAATTAACAATCCGAATCTGAGCGCTTACACAAAGCTGAGACCTTTCCGTTAAAGCTTCATCTTCCTCACAAGACCTTAAAGCCCTAAACTTTCTCTCCCCCACAATCAAATAAGGAAGCAACTGAACTATGTTCTACCTCCACTCTTCGAATCCAAGTCACCACAGAAAGAAAGGAAAAAAAATCGGTTCTTTTTTGATGAGTAATCTGAAATGTTGACTCCAAGATCTCTGCTTTGTACTTCCGACAGAGCCACCAGTTTCTCGGAATCACAGAGAGAGATCAAAAGCACACGACTTTTTTCACAGGCAGAATCTACGGAGAGACCGCCAATAATAGATAATAAGACACAACAAGACCGTGACAAGAAAAAAAAAACGAAGAAAGATTCCTTTTTTTTTCAGGGAATCAAAAAGAAGATCGAGGAGCAGGAGAGATTTTATGACAGAGAGCTAGTTCGCACGGGAGAGAAAGAACATCAGAGTTGTTGTCGGAAGAGAGATGATGATGATCAGCGACCAGGACAACTACTACTTACCCCCAAAAAGGTCTGCAAAAGCACCAGGTCTAGCTTTTTCTCCTCTGTTGCCTTTTTTTCTCTTAATTTTCGGGATATTTATTTTATTTTAATACTTAATAATGCTAACGAGCCGACATATTTACTAGCAATCTGGTCACTATTCAACTTCTTAATTATTTGTCTTTTTAAAATATAAATTTTATTTTGCTCAAAAAAAAAATCAAAACTTTATTTGGATAAAAACAAGAACATTAAAATTTTATTTATTGTTGGTTGTCCGGTAACTGAAACTTTTCGTTAAGGTTTATTACTGGTGACAATTTATTGTAACATTTAGTTAACGATTGTATAGCATTTGAGAAGATATAAAATAAAGGAGTTGGACTCTCCATCTATAATGTTTTTGAAGATAGTAGAGCAACACCATTTATGATGTTTTTGAAGATGACGTCCTGGTTATCAATGAAGCCGCCTTCACATTCAAAGAACGAAAGCACTATGCACAATGTTTTGGTACACACAAGATCACACTCTGGATAACAATTTAAAGATTCGAAAAGTATGTCGTTTACCACCGAGACTTATATAAAAAAAGATGTTGTTTTGTTTTTCGTTATTTTGTACAGTTTTTCTTATCAATTTTTAATTACCATTAATACTGTTATTGGACTAAATGGACGCTATTTGCGAATGTAGTATGAAAACAGTCATTGAGCGAAGCCAACTAACAAACATAGTTAGTTCTGTACTGAACCTTTATCTAGTGACATGCTTGTTGTTAAGAAAAAAACACTAAGCCAACTAACAAACATTAGTACCCTTCATAATGTNGGAGCTCACTGAGTAGATCTGAGGAGACGCGAGAGAGAAGGGTCGGGGGGAGAGAGAGCCTTACAAGTGTACCCGTCTTCTACTATACTAGCTTTCTAATTAATGAATTTAAAATGTTACTCTTTCCTTTGATCAAAAAAAATGTTACTCNCCCCCCCCCCCCCCCAAATTAGGGTTTGGATTACAGTCTTAATTATTCTTCAGTAAGTGTACCCGTCTTCTACTATACTAGCTTTCTAATTAATGAATTTAAAATGTTACTCTTTCCTTTGATCAAAAAAAAAAAATGTTACTCTTTCCATTTAAAAATTATTTACTATACATTATAAGCTATATATGTCAAATAAGGAGCCATGTCACTTAAAATGTATTGTTTACAGCATATGCTATTAGACGAATAGAATGATTCACCATGTAGTATATAAGACCATTTCCGAAGTGTTTAGAACATTGATTTTCACAAACATGTACTGTATAAAATATATGCATGGATGTATATTCACATAAGTGGCAGCGACATGGTGTCCCTAAGCAATGAATGCGTGAACACTGACGTTTGCCGATTGGATGAAGGTGGGACCTTTTGGAGTTGGGTGTTCTGACTCTTCTGAGGACGAAAAGAACTCCCAAGTAGTATTGTTTTTTTTGTCAATAATACTCTTATAACAAAAGTATTAGTATCCGATTAACGTCCTGTTTCTACATTTGCCACTTTCTAATACGGAGTATACACTATATACTACAAGTAATAGTTTTAAAAATAATTCATAATTGATTTGTCTTGAAGGTTGTATCAACGTTTTTTTGGTTGTATCAACGTTATCTTTCATCAATTTCACATGAAAACCCAAAGAAAGAAAGAAGTATATGTTGCTCAAAAAAAAAAGAAAGAAGTGTATATTCGTGTAATAGGGTTGTAAAATTAATTCAGATATCATGATTAAAAAGAATGGATTGAGAACAAAAATACAGAAAGGCCTCTCGCAGCAAATCTCACCTGACGTGGTCGCACTCACACCCCAGTTTACATTGGCTCTATAATTGCTGTTTTGTGACACGAACTGGTTTACGAAATGTCGAAATCTCTTTCACAATGGACTTGGGATTTTATCTTTTATTTTATTTTTGTCAACAATGGACTTGGATTAGTCAACTGACTTATCTCTGTTTAACATCAAGTACATTTCACAACCTCGTTAACAAAAAATAAATGCGTGCAGCTGCAAACAGTTTGTACTTTATAAAAACATCATAAAAATCACCAACTACATACGAAGATTTGTATACGAATTTATTATTTTTTCTAGAAAAAGGTACAGAGAAAGAATTTCATTCAGTTTAAATGAAAAAAGTACAGTTTTTTTTTTGACTGAAGGCATAGCCATTTAGAGTTTTTATATTGTTAATAGTTCTAATTATACTAACGTATGTTACGTGGGGATGAATCTGAGTACTAAACTATATCAAAGATGGTGTGTGTCAGTATGTATTATTCCACACCCCAAAAGAAAAGAAAAAACATATGTACATTCGTTTCTAAAAATAACTAATAGTTGTTATTTTATGATAGCTTTCTGATAGCTTATAACAGATCGTAACGTCCCACAACCCCAACTTTTGAAGTGGGGTTATTGATTGACAAACAACCATTGGACTAATGTGGGAGGAGAAAGTTAGTGAAACTTTATCCTAATTATAACAGGGAAATATGCAAATTAAGCAAAAGCCGTACTGTCTCTATTATTTCCTAAATATATATTAATGTTTTACACTTGGACAAAGTGATTCAATAAACTTTATTAAGTGTAACTTCTAGTTAAAATTAGTCGGTGATAAACGGATTAG
The DNA here is from genome assembly GCA_900406325.1 of Erucastrum elatum. Taxonomy (NCBI): domain Eukaryota; kingdom Viridiplantae; phylum Streptophyta; class Magnoliopsida; order Brassicales; family Brassicaceae; genus Erucastrum; species Erucastrum elatum. Next base: position 10,650 of record OVBX01002347.1, on the reverse strand, counting down.
TTTTCTGTTTTTTATATATATGAATGTTGATCCTTAACAATNTTTACACTTGGACAAAGTGATTCAATAAACTTTATTAAGTGTAACTTCTAGTTAAAATTAGTTGGTGATAAACGGATTAGTTTTCTGTTTTTTATATATATGAATGTTGATCCTTAACAATTTTGATATACAATCTCAACACGCCTCTTCACATCATGATTTTTATCAACATATTTTGAATCAAATTCCAATTTAGGACCGGTAATAAACATTTTTTTGGTTCATCCTATTTAGATCAGAAAGTTAGATTTTGACATCACATTAGGTCATATGGACTTCTAATTTAAAATAAGTGGTGATAAATGGATTGGTTGTGTCGGCGTGATAATGACTCCATTGCTAAGGGATGTATCTTGCCACGACGACTTAGGATCATGGCCATGGACAAAACTCGACTAACTTTTATAGGTTGGACATTAGCTTAATTGTTTCTTCGAAATTGAAGTGAATTTTAATCTTCAGTCTGTCTTCTTTGCTTTTTTTGGCGTTTTCTATCTCCTTATACTCGCAAAAAAAAACTTGAATATTTATCAGCTATAATAGTTACAAGACAGTCCGATATAATTTGGCTAATAAAAAAGAAAAATTGTGCATGTGACCGACTAATTCAACTTATCCAATCGGCGCACCTGTCTCCATATGATAATCAAGGTGGTGGACCGATTCAAGGAGGCTATTTCCATAACCATGTTGTTGAACGGCTAGTACAATCTATGCTTTTTTCATTAACAAAATAAAAGGGCCACAAGTTTTAATGAGTAGGACCTCCGATAACGTTGAATCGACCCCTGATTATAATAAGGTGGTGGACCGATCGATTACAAGCACCAGTGGTTACAAACTTACAATTATTGATGTAATATAAATTCGGTACATGATGATGTTTCATTTTGTGGTATTAGCCTTGTTATTTTGCGGCACTAAGTAGAAGTCTTTGATGTGTTTGATTTTGTCCCAACGACGATGAATATGGAAGCATCATCATTCAAACCGTATGTGATATATCAAGTACCCAATTCATGATTTTCTCCCCCAGATTCGTCAGCCCAAAAATTATCCCCTCCAAACCAAACACTTAAAAAACGCACACACATACACACATCCCAATCTTCGTGACCAGACAAACATAGTTTGCAAATTAAAATCAAACATGCAAGTATATAAATGAATTCCAGGCTGTTAATTTTATAACTATACAATTTGTCAATCGTTCACGAGGCCCATTATTGCATCAGAACTCCATTTCTTCGGTTACTAACTTACTACTCTATAATGCCGCCCAAAGTCATACTCCTATGAGGCTTAAAACTTAAAACATGTCAAGAAAATATTGCCTTTAAACTGTAACTACATTTAAAAGATTTTAATTAAAAATTTTATATCTTAAAAAAATGTTGTCACTTAAAACCCTTGTTTTATATACGAGCATTAGACCATCAGCATTAGAAGTTTTAAAAGAGGGGTTCACAAAAAAAAAATATAATAATCAATTTTCTATGAATCTGTGTCGCGCAGATTTACCACAGTGAACCCGTATCAACACTATTCGCGGGTTCCACTGACACGTAAACGATTGGTTTGTTGATTAATTTTTTTTAAAAAAATTAAACGAAAAATANCACAAAAAAAAAATATAATAATCAATTTTCTATGAATCTGTGTCGCGCAGATTTACCACAGTAAACCCGTATCAACACTATTCGCGGGTTCCACTGACACGTAAACGATTGGTTTGTTGATTAATTTTTTTAAAAAAAATTAAACGAAAAATAAAAAAAATTAATATAATAGCTTTGAGAATCGGGAACAGAGAGTATCATTGATGCTCATGCTCTTAGCTCAGACCAAGCCGCTACTTTAGATACGTAATTCTCGTTTAGTTTAAGTCTTTTAGAAATCTTATTTTCAGTTTCATGTCAAAATCACATGCTAATCGAATCCGAATGGAGCCACACAAAACGATTAATATAGTGACATATCGTCCGAAAAAAACATTTATTTAGTGTACCATTATCAGCAGAGCCTACTTAAAAGGACAATGCCTCTCATCTTGACATAGTAGATATATAACTTGCAATTAAGCAACAAACTAACACCAAGTCATAATTGTCCATTAGGACAAGCGCATCATAACATCAAGAACGTACTATACGTGGGGCTTGCCACGTGATTCATCTAGCTGGTTGATCATGTAAAGCGCGTTGCTCGTAACCCTCGCCACTTTCGTCATCCAATGCTTCACCTCCGTTTTAACCTTACCCTCGACCCCTTTAAACCCGTCGAGACACGTGTCGTCATCCGTCAACGCCGCACTAGCCCACGTCTGCGCGTTGCTCATTTGCCACCTGAACTCATTCGCCGAACCGCCTGTAACGTGGAGATGCTTTAAAACTCCTAGCGTGCGGCTCAGCTCGTCCACCGAGTCTCCAATCATCTCCACGCAGTCCACGACCGCCGCTTTCACCCGTTTCTTCCCCACGGTTTCTCTCACAGCCGCGAGTTTTTTCGCGGCGGCTCGAGCGTGGGAGAGGCTTATCTTGACGGCGGCTTGAGCTAGCTCGCGTTGGTTTGTGATGGTTGGACCGGAGTAGGTAGAGAGCGTACGGACGCATAGAGATGGATAGCTCGCGTGCAAGCAGGAGGAATGTACGATATCTTCCGCAGCAGTATTAGGTCCATATCCGGTGGTGGCAGCTACAATGACGGCGGAGACAATGGCGGCGAGAAAGAGCTTCTGTGGAGGAGCCATTGTTTGAACTGGAGTGTGAGTGAGAGAGAGTGACCAAGTTAGGGTTATCTCTGTAAATGAAAAAAGAAGAGCGGTGACTGGTTGGTGAGAATTTAAAGTGGTAGGTCGTTCGACATTATAGCTTATTAATGGTTTAATTACATAAATAGCCTCCGATGTTTCCTTTAGTGGCGTGGGTTACGTGCGTAAGATAAGGGGTAGGATGGTGAATGCAGTACTTCTTGATCATGGAGAAAATCTGTAAAATTTATTGCACCACAAATTACAGTAGCGAGTCTAGTGACAAAGAAAGACTGTCCAGTCCAGTGCATATAGATAAATTAATAACATGTGAATGATAATAATTATCTAACACAGGTAAAGTGTAACGACAAAAACAGATAACCATGTGGAATTATTGGTGGACTGGTAACCAGCGGCCAATTATATTTAAAGAGGGTTCAGAATATTGGGCCACATCTGCTTCTTCTTTTTCGTGTCAACGGCCCACATTTGCCATGAATTGACAATTGAGGTTTCAGAGACAAACTTTTTTGTCATTTATTATTTTTTTTTTTTTGAGAAAAAACTTTTTTGCCATTTATTTTGCTCAACTCTTGTATCATTTCAGAAGAAACTCTATGTTAGGGCAGAATTATCGGTGGGATCCAGACCCGTCCCGTTTGATTTATTGGGTCGAAAATAAATCAAAAACAAATTAAAAGGTGTGGACCGGGCCTTAATTAAGGCTGTTCGGTCTCGTCCCTTAGGCAACGTGGCATCACGGGAGTGGGAGATTACATCGATGTATACGTAGTCGGACAGGTTTGGAGTGGTCGATGTATTCGAAGTCGAACTCACCTAGCTTTCTTCTCTCCTCTCGAACTCAGCCGAGCTATCTTCTCTCCGTTTCTGCAACTCAATCGATTCCTCCGCTGGCAAGGTTTGTCTTTATTTATCTTTAACCCGAAACTCAATCTCTTTTGTCTGTCATATATAGATTCTATGGTCGGAACTTGTGATTGAATTGATGGTTTGATATCGTATAGATTTGTAGATAACTATAGATTTGTTGTCTTTCATTGAATTGTCTTTGATATAGACTTGTGAAGGCATCGACTTTGATATTGATGCGTTCACCATCGTATAGATTTGTTGTGATTGAATTCAAGGGTTTGATATCGAAAACGTTTTGATACCTCTTGAACTCAATAGAGTGAATTGTCTTTGATTGAATTGACTTTGAATAATCAGTGGTTTGATATAGACTTGTGATTGTCTTGTTTAAATCGTTACTCAACTAGTTCTATCCTTGTGATTGTCTTGTTTAACTCGTTACTCAACTAGTTCTCTCCCTGTCATTGACTTGTGATTGTCTTGTTTCAGGAATGGCCCAACAGTCCCTTCACTCTCCTAACAAGCCCCATTTTTTTCAGCCTCTCCTTCCCGGCTTCGAGACTCACCTCGTATTCTTCTCAAGTCTTTTCTTCCGGTTGTATGCTCTTGTTTTTCCTTTGCTAATCGTTTGGTTGCATGTTTTCAATCCGCAGAGCGTTCCTGTAACTTTCTTCAACAAGCATGTCCAAGGAAGTTTCGACCACATCAAGACTGCTATACTGAGCACAGATGCGTCAGATAAAACCTGGTTAGTGAAGGTGGACGGCTTGAAACTCACAGATGGGTGGAAAGACTTTGCAGAAACGCATAGCCTGCGAATTGGTGACATCGTCATTTTCAGACATGAAGGGAATATGGTGTTTCATGTCACACCGTTCGTACCAAGCTGCTGTGACATTCAATACACTTCACCATCAGCTCACAACAACAATGACGATACTGTTGATCAGACGATCAACAATAATGGTACACTTTTAGTATATATTTTTCTGTATGATTTTGCGAGTTAGAAATAGTAACTCTTTGGTTGTCAGTTTCAGGAGGAACCGGGGCAATGTCTTCTTTCGCATTCGACTACACTGTCGAATTTCAGGACGACTGTTTCTTGGCTCCGTCACAGCCAAAAATCTCGAAGAAGACAAACTTGTGAGTCTATTTAGTTACTCAAATATATGGTTCAATAATATATGTGTCTAAACATTTCTTCTTTTGCAGTATCTCCCTCTCGGAGCTACGAGTTCTCATGCACTCAACAAACAATTCCAATGGACCCTACTGATTAACAAAGACAGAGATTTATGGAAAGTGCATTTGCATTTTTCCGATGCAGCCGGCAAGTACTACATCTCAAGAGGGTGGACAAAGTTCTGTCACGATAACAGAGCCTCTATAGGGTCTCTATTTGTCTTTAATGTCGTTGGAGATGAGAAAACAGAGCCATTGATGGCTGCATGTCAGAAAAGCCCTCGGGTAGCAGAACTACTGAGCCAACACCCGAGCAGAAAGAGTGGCCAAGCTTAGCTATCACTCTATCTTCTTTTGCTTTGTTTTTGTATTTCTATCACTCTCTTTTTTCTGTTTTTAGTTGTTGCAACTTGATACTCAAAAAATGTTATATGGTATTATGGTTTTATGGTATTATGGTATTATGGTTTTATGTTATATGGTTTATGGTTTTCTCATGTTATATGTTTATAGTTTTCTCATGGTTTCTATATCCAATTAAAACATATGCAAAAAAAAAAAATTAACTAAGGGACTTTCACAAGTCCCACCAATAATGTATTTTTTGTGAAAATCCCTAGCTTCATCCCATAACTCAATTATATTGATTAACAAATCTAGGGGCCTTTTTTTAGGACCACCAATGTTGTTGCTCTTACGTATAGTTTTAAGGGGCCCTAGTTTTAAAACGAATTAAATGTTGTTCATATAAATTCAAAGTTCATATATTCTGATACTGAGTTTGATAACAAACAGTTTTTTTAATTGTAATCAACATTCATTTGGTGTCAAATAACACCAATCTGTGGTAAAAAAAATTGTTTGATTAGTTTTACATGGGGTGATGAAGAAAAAGCCACAATGATGGCATAAAGTAAGTTTGCTAGAGGCTCTCGTGTTTCATCCGACAACAGAAAGAAGAAATCAAAAATCTCTAAACACAGCGAATCATCTCATCGACAGAAATCAAATTGATTCAACAATATGGTGAATTCAGATGTATGCAACGCCAAAGTAAATACGAAGGAAATGAGCAAGCTTAAAACCGGGACCATGAAACCAGAAACCAAAGAGGAAAACTTGTTGTGACAATTCATTTATCATCCTGTGGGTGGGTTTCGTTATTTTCGTAGCTATGATTTTTATGATGATGCAAAAATAGTACCAGTTGTGTCGTTTCGTAGATGTAGTTTGTATGTCATGACGCTGGAGAATTAGTTTTGGACGTGTTCGTCTTTGAAATTTGAACTAGCTAAATTTTAAATCACGAGGTATGCTCTTAGTTACTTATCAACAAAAAAAATGGGATGCTGTGAGTTCAGTATGTGTTACGAGTATGTACAATTAAAATTTACTTCATGAGTTGTAATTAAGTTTATGATGTAGTTTTTTTTTGATAATCGTTTATGATGTAGTTTATCTTCTAAGTAATGGTAAGTAAGTTGGATTTACCGATACTTCAACTAAAAAAAGAAAACTACGCATACTATAATACCTTTATTTTGTATTAGCTTTCTTTTTTTTTTTTTTGTTCCGAGTATAAGCTTTTCAACACTTTATACCAACACGAACAAAACCATGCATGTATTCAAGTTTTTAACGAGTGAAAGTGTACAAGTGTAGTCAAGTTTTGGTGGGCTTAACAAGCGTAACCATACTTGTATCCAAATCTTCCACCGGCAATGTTTCGGAAGCAACAAACATTTGATACTGATTTATTCTACAAATTTGATACTGATTCAGAAAAAAAAAAGAGCTCCTGGTCTTGTTTGGGAGACATTATCTACAAATTTCAAACTTAATCGACCAAAAATAAGATACTTAAAACCAACAAGGTTTGAAAGTATCTATAATGTATGAGACACAATTCCGCCGTTACATGCTCCTTTTGTCATCCCATAATCTTACGACGCTTCCGTTTATCACCATCAAGTCCACATAACGGTACCAATCTTCATCACCATTTCTCATCTTCACCACTCTTTCCCACTGCTCCCACCACTCTCCACGATCACCCAAACCACCTCCATAGTTAACAGCGGACGTTAACTCTCTGTCTAAGTCAACACCCCTCCTTCCGTCAACGTCTACCTCGTAGTACATAGTCATCTTCCCTTTTGTCACTCCGTCATCGCATATTAACGTCTCCCAAACCTCCGTTTTCATAACCACCGTTTCCTCCACTCGAGCCACCGCCGTTCCTTTAACCGGACCAGCTACTGCTTGTGGTTCTTGTTCAGATTTCGAGGCAGTTTGTTCCTCTAACAAGCCACATCCATGACGGCCATCGTCTCCAATGGTAGTGACTCTCATCCTCCAGAAGCTGACGGCAGCCGTCACGACGGCTATCCATGTCCAGACATTGTTGACGATGGCAAGAACACCGAAGCTAACGTATTCGAAAGCCAACGCCTCTAATGGAGAATCCAAAGTGGCCATGTTTTTTTGCTGATAATAAGCAAAGAGGTGATTGGTTAGGTGGTTTATATAAAGGTGGTAAGAGAGAGAGAGGAGAGAACATGAAACCTGGACCGTCGGATGAAGAGAGAGGAACGTTAAGCCGTTGGATACTGTCAAGTGGAAGTATGAATATTTCGTAGATGCTGAGAATCGAGAAGGAAGATGCTTTTGTTTTCAAGAAAGATGCGCACAGCCAAATACTTATTCCTCATCGGGTTCGCTGGCCCTCAGAATATAAAACAATATAAGCAACATATAACAACAAATGGTTGAGTTAATTTGGACCTCAAAAATGAATAATATAAGATCTGTGATGTTGTTTTTTAGAAACTATTTAGAGTATTGCACGGCTCTCTTTCTCTGCTTACGGTTGTGCATGTACGCATGCAACAATACTAGGTGGAGGATATATCGCCCATCACTGTATTCATATATTCTACATCTTAAATATTATAGTTTTCTAGTTTTTATAATCTTTAGATATTCAAAGTATCAATATTTTGTGTTGACGGATGAACCTTTGATATCTTGTCTACTTCAGGCTGATTGGCAACTGCTTGTTCATGGTCGCGTGACCGTTGATAGCATAAGCAACAAAGGAAACTTTTATCAGTTTGGAGTTGCTCTGCATCCCTGTGATTTCTCAGTCATATCCTTTGTAATTTGTAACTTGTCAAGCTTAAAAGAATGACAAAACAACAAACTAATGTTTTATTCAAGTACTGTTTGAAAATCATATAAAAATTCATAACCATGCTCTATTTTCTTCTTGTGTAATGTGTAATCACCATTTGCACACCCTTGTTTTGTTTTGGTTAGGCTGAACTCATTTAGAAGATATAGCTACTATATCACAACCTTGAGGAACCACTTCATGGTGGCCCAGTGGTAAGCGCCAAAGAGGAAGCGCCCTGGGTTCGACATGCGGTGGCCACCGGGGCTAGCGTTAAATCGCAAGAATATGTGGGTTGCCGTCGGCCTCGTGGGATTAGTCTGGGCGAAGCCTGGAACCCCACGGTTATCCCAAAAAAAAAAAAAAAAAAAAAAAAAAAAAATCACAACCTTGAGGATATCGGTTTTAGTACATGCACTCAAACAAATAATTCATGCAACATAAAAATCAGTATATATATAAAACAATTCTAACATTATAATTTAAAACATTACTATATACAGCTAGATCAGAAGTGAAACAATTAAAAAATTCTAAAATGAACAAATGCATACAATTAATCCTAATTAAAGGAAACAAGTTATGCATATATTTATTATTTACAAGAAAATAGTCGTACATGAAGAGATAATCAATTTACCTCCCCCCATCAGACTATTCGATCTAACACACAAGCCAACAAGCTAATCCAGAGGGTTTTATATTATTTATGTACTCAGGGTCAATAAATTAATTATGAGACACTTACGAATCAAACCACCGCACATGTGAGAAGATATTGCAAAATCCATCCATAACTCCGCAAAATATTGTTCGTGATCGTATAATATACACTAAGTAGAAACCATGTGCTTGTCTCATAACTGTATGACACATTATCGTTTTAAGCTAATCATCGTATTACTACAAGTCACAAGATATATCATATTAGAATGAACTGATCACCTTATAGTTTAAGTGTATCACATGCTTGCCCAAAAAAGTTTAAGTGCATCACACCAAGAGGTGGTTTCATCCCAGATGTAATTGTAAACCATAGTTGATCTCAAGCAACGGATGTAGGCTTCAAATATTAACAAGGAATATCGGTACTAGCTAGAGATCATCCTTTCCCGATTAATTATCAACGCCGAAATAATTAATGTTCGTTGTACAGTTTAGCAAGCAACTCCATCATGATGATCATTACTGTTGATTTATAGATGATTTTTTTTTGTATCTCGCGGGATTTAGCTGGGCAATTTACAAGAAACATGGTAGAAAGCTAATCGCAGTGTCTGCTGCATTACCGTCAATCTAAAGAACCCCTTATGAACTGATGGCCAGATTTGGAATTATGGGGTATAAATATTTTTTTAATTTTTTTAATTTTTAATAATTTGGAGCTTATATAAGAATCCTCAAAAATTTAGAGGTCAACGCCAATGTTTTATTTTGATACGCCTAGATGCGGCCTTGTCCGAAGTCGAATCAGGAGACTGAAACAAGAAACGGTTAATGTGTGCATGCTCGGCTATACCAACTTTAGAGCATCAACAGCCATAAGAAACTAAAAAAAATTCATAAACCATAAATTTAATACTCAAATGCAATAACCAATGAAAATAAGAATAAGAGGTTGATTGTTTTCAGTTTTTAGAATGGTTTTAGGTTTTGTTTTTCAAAAATCACTTTCTCATCCAATCAAGATTTTAAAGAAATAGACTTCCTAAAATTTATGAAAACAAATTTTTGTAATAACTACCTAATTGTGAACAAAAACCAAAATCTGATTTTTTCCAGTTTTTGGAGCAACATTTGACGTTGCTTTTTCTGTTTTTTTTCTTTTGTTCATTTTAATATTTAATGGTTATTTATCCCCTAATTATATGTGCTTACTGTTTTTCTTAAATAGTCATATAATTACCATACTGTATATTAAAATCCATTGTTAAAAATATAATAAAATTAAGTGACATGTTAGTCACAGATTATTTTTGTTCCATGAGAAAGAAAAACAAAAAAAAAATTACACACTATTTTTATTTAATGACAAAATTATTTAATAATAACAAACCTTGTAGTTTATCTATTATTATTACCATTTTAGCGACAATAAATTTTATTAATTAAAAGTTAACTATTAAAATAATATGTATATATTGCTGTTGATAGATTTAGGTTTGAGTTAGGAAATTAGTTTTCATTATTTTACTATTTCATTCCTATACACTGTAAGACCTAACCAATATAAAATTTTTACATTTTTTTTCAAAGCCATGATATTTTTTAAAAAATAATTTTATTAGTTACAAAACCAAAATTTAGAATAACCATCCAATCAAGATTTTTAAAGTATCTTTGAAATATATACAATAAGGTTAAGTGAAAAACAATACTATTAAATTTGGATCATGACCAATTGATAATATTCTGTCCAATTATATATTCCATGTTTTACTAACTAACTACAATTAATCTACATATAAATGTGCCTACGTAATTTTCAATTTAAACTTCCACTTTACTTTTATTTATACAGATAAACTCATTCACGTGTACTTTAATATGAGCAAATAAAGAATGTGATCATGAACTGTTTCGCTAGAATATACATTACAACAATATCTAATTCAGCGTTGCTCAT
>OVBX01002346.1:0-20701 GCA_900406325.1 Erucastrum elatum | reverse complement strand
CCGCTTCGCCCGTCCTGTCCTTTTCGAGACAGTGAACCCGGTTGGGTTAGGACGTCTACTGGGCTTCTTCATTTGATGGGCCCTGTGAGGGGGGCTCGGCCCATCTCCTACATCTCTGTTTCTTCCTTACAGAACTGGATCCGACGTTGTCACATGTCTCTCTTCTCATCTCTTGAACTCCCCTGTCGGTTTCTCTTCATTTTCCCCTCTCTTTTAGTTTTGGAATAAATGTTTTTCGCATTCAACCCGTTCTCGGTTTCATCACTTCCAATTCCTTCGTCTCCAAACTATATATATCAGCGTTTTGAAGGCATGCTTGATCCTCACAAACCGCTTACATTTTTTCATTTTGAAAAGCGGATCCTGTCGTTAGAGTTTCCCGCTTTGAGGTTGCAAGATGTACAAATATGTACAAGATAACGGACCACCCTTTCGTGATCCGGTTTATTCCCCATACAACCATCGATGAAGTCACAGAGAATGCTCCTGTGATCAACTGTGAGAAATTCATGCTGCGTAAGTTTGACCCTCTCAAAGCTCTTTAACACTAATTTAAAACTCACTGGTTTGTCCTCAATAAACGTTTTTCTATTTGATATGTCATTATATATATGATTCATGAAAAAATAAAATATTTTTAATTTTCGTTTACAACTCAGATGTTGTTGGTCGAATTCAATCTGTCCAAGGTTCAGATCTAATGGACGCTGGAGTGACTACTGGAGTAGTTGTCCGTTTTGTGATTGAACCGTAAGTAACCAAAACCGTTTTTTAGTTTGGCTTTCTTACAAATGTCGTCTTCATGGTAATAACTTATTACCATACGCATAGCAGGAGGGTGGTCGTGTACCTCTCTTTGTGGGATGATGCTGCATCAAATTTTAGGGGTCTCATTAACTCAGGTGATAGGACAGTCTGTCATGGTGGTCACTACTGTGAATCCTAAAATATTTGGAGGTTTGTAACCTGTCACGTTTGTCATCGTATTTATCAGGGTTTAGCTAATTTTTATCTAATGTTGGTTCACCTTATGCAATCAAAAACACTATTGAATCCGCAGGTAACTTATGCCCCAACTGAATCCCAGCAACAAAGTTTTATTTCGACCCAGCCCTACAAGCCATCGCATAGTTTACGGCCAGGTATCAACTCATTAGTTGTTTCGGTTCAACTAATTTTTTTATGGTAACATCACGTATTATGCCCCCGTGGTTTTAGTTTAAAAGGGCCATTGGAGGAAGCTTTCCCCTGCATCGATACTAAAGATGACATAAAAAGAAAGAAGTTGTCTCCACAGGAGAGCTAAACAAGTTCATAACCAGGTCTGATGAACAGGTCAAATTCCTGGATCCAAATAAGTTGTTGTGTTTGATATTTAGATAAGAAATAGTAACTGATTAATCTACTCCCTTGGTGCAGACTCAGGAAGCTGATTTCATATGCAAGGCGCGGGTTGTGGAAGCTCTGCCACAGAATGGTTAGTCTTTTGTTTCCTGTACTGGCTGTAGTAGGAAGCTTGACAAGTTTGGAAGTTCTCTCCGTTTCCTCATTAAGATACTTCATGTTGCCTTATGTTTCAGCTACCGTGTTGAATTTTTTGTTGATGATGGGGAGGATAATGCTACTTTTCTGGTCTTCGACAGGGAGATGGTCAAGCTGACTAAACATGAAGCAGCTGGCCTAACTCTTGATGAGGTTTGTAACTTTCTACTCACAACATGTTCTGATGGCTTCCAACCCTACCAAACTCACTCTATTTGCCTTACATTTGGAACAACACCAGCTGAATGGTGGTGGGGGCGATGAACACCTGCAGTGTGTTAAAGACCTTGCTGGAAAAGAATTTGTGTTCTAGATACATGTGACACCATTCAATTTTTCCCCAAACCAATGTACTTTTACTGTTTCTGCAATCATTGACACCATCGCTCCTGAGGTATTTACATATGAGATTGTTTGGATTACCTTATCAACTAAGTAATTTCATAATAGCAACATTAAACTTGTTTAGCAGACGTTCAAGACAACTCAAGCTGACTATGTTCAGGGTGGAAGGTGGTGAAGCATCAGCATCTGACAGCGGCGAAGAAGGTGCACATAAACGCCGCCATGAGTGAAGTTAAAAAGCCGGCCCGCCGTCAACCCACCCTTGCTTTCGTTTCATCTTTGCATTACTCTCCATTTCCTTTCTGTTTTAAGGGTTTTGTTACTTGCAAAACACATATGCTTTTAATATTAAACTACAACGGTTGGCGTAATCTTTAGGATTGTTGCTCACAGATTTTACAACATGCCACTAGCATCGGGCACTAATTACAAACATTTCCTTTACATATTATGCTACCAACATTACTCGAACGGATCGTTCAAAAAAAAAAAAAAACATTACTCGAACGGAACATTTTCAATATATATTAGTTTAGAAAGAAAAAAAATAAAGTCCAACAACACGAACTAAGAATCTCACACTGTTACGCCATCATGGCATGCAAAAAAATTCTCCTTACATCTGAGCATCCGGTTGTCTGTAAGAATCTCAATGGGATCAATTATTTTCCATAACGGCTTTAAGTTCTGTCGTCGTTAATGAGAAGTCGTATGTACGTTCAAAATAATAACTGAACTTTGAACGTCACCACACACTTCAGTCACAGCCAACTATCAATCAGTGACCATATCAATCATTACTGTGAAAATTGCAAAGAAAGGGAGACAGAAAAATGTGCAAATTCAATTAAAGAAACTCGATCACATTTAAAACCTTTAATTTACATGACACGATACCACTAGTAAACATGCAATGTCTAGCAATACGTCTGATAGCTTTAACCATTTCTAAATTCCATTCCCAATTAAAACAAATTTAAACATTTAAATCTGCACTTAAAAGAGTTATAGAAATTCTACACTCTTCTCCGTATTATACATCTCTTTACTATTTCCTCACTACACATCCATCACATTTTTCATATCAACATCTCAAGGATTTCTAATATCTTCGCGCTTGCGTGGGGCTTCGCTTCTAGTTTATATACAATAACACCAATGCAATCCAGAAAATCTCATTTAAATCCTCAGAACCGATAAACCTAAAAAAATACAAATCTTAAAACACCATTAAAACAATTGAAAAATATAATTTTTACAAAGGAACCAAATCCGCGCTTTGAAAGCGCGGGTCAGAATCTAGTACACTGTTAAGCTTAAGTTAAGACTTGATCCAGGCAGCGGAGAAGAGATTACATATACAAGCATGGTGGACGGACTATAGCTGCACTGCACACGAAAGACTTTGGATCCACATCCATCCAGTTTCCATGCTGACATCGACAAACTATGCAGTTTGATCGGAAGATGAAGGTTTTGTCGCAAGTTCATAAATTATGGGAGACAATCGAACTGGACATGATCAAAAGAAGAATGATATAGCGACAACTAAATCAGGGACATTCTAAATTATTTCTCATTACACAATTAACCAAATTATTATTTTTTGTTAATGAATTGATTAAGAGTAACTGACCTTCGTAAGAAATTATCTAAAACGACAAATATTAAAAATTAAAATTTAAAATAATATTAGATATAATTGTATTTAACTTTAAAAAAAATTTAAGACTGATAATATTTTGTAAAAAAATTAAACTGAATTTTGAAATAATATTATAGAAATGAGTTCATGCTACCTTATTTTTGGGCATGAAAACTTCTCTCCAAATCCAAACACAACCTACATTGAAAAATGAAAACGCAACTCTCTCACACAATCACTGGTGGATGTAGGTTACTACCAACTGGGTCACATCTCCAACTAAATTTTGATTTTTAAAAATATAACTAGCTCAAAATGTGTAATTTAGAAAAAAAGTTAGTTCAAACTAGTGAAATCTAAACTTTAATCTCTTCTCCCTCAAACTTTCTTCTTCTTTGTAATTTCTCTGTTGGATTTTTATTAATTAAGAAAACCCTTTATCTAGAAAAAGTTAGTTCAAACTCCATAAAAATACATAGTTTAAATTTTACGATAAGGCCTCCATTTAAAAATTACGTTGCTTTAAAAGTTACACGGTTTCAACAAAGTCTCCCCAACCGTATTTCCAACACTGCGTATTGCGTACCAATGTTGATCTACAGCTCAAGTCTTCAATTACCGATCTTGAAGGGACATATTAAGATTCATGGAAATTACAATAAGGAACTGTAAATCAAATAATGCATAAATAATTCCATCATATTTCTTTGTAGAGGTTTCTAAAACTTAGGATTATGTATTTATTCATATTTTTAATCCTCTCTTTCTCAATTCAATACATTAGAATATATGTTACACCTTAAAATAGATTAACAACTCATAACTCAGCGAGAACTTAACTCCGTGAAGACAACGCTCATGGACATTGTACCATCTTCAGATTGAGAATAATTCTCTGTGAAAGCGGGAGCCTTAGGTGCTGGAATGGTGATGGTCTCACTTCCAAGCCAAACCATTACAGAGCTCATTGTTGGTCTATTTGTTGGGCTCTCTTGAACACACAACAAACCAGTCTGGATCAACTTAATGATCTGAACACTTGGATTTTTTAACAATAACGGATCAAATATAACCTCCGGCCTTCCTTCAGACCATCTCTTCCATGCCTGAACCCCCAAAAAGTTATACTTTCTACATATGTTTGAAGATACATGAGGACTGATATGTGAAAAAACTTACAAAAACTGCAATTCCTTCTCCTTCAAAGCTATTATTTCTTTGACCACTTATCATCTCTAGAAGCACAACACCGAAGCTATATACATCAGATTTAGCTGAGATTTGCCCATGATTCAGGTATTCAGGAGCCATATATCCACTACATATATGCATTAATAACATTAATTGATGGTGGCATATTCATTTGTCTTCAAAGTTAATTGATATGCTTTTACCGGGTTCCAGCTATTCGTTGTGTTTCAGCTCGAGTCTCATCGGTGTCAAACAACCTCGCTGTCCCAAAATCTGCAACTTTTGGGTTCATCTCTGCATCTAAAAGGATGTTGCTTGCCTTCAAGTCTCGGTGAATAATCTTCAGCTAAGAATCTTCATGGAGATAAACAAGACCTCGAGCAATGCCTTCTATAATTTTAAACCTCACTTCCCATGTAAGAAGCGAACGCTTCTCCTCATCTGTGGATTTATTTTATTGCTAAGAGTTTGTAAAATCTGCTATATGAAATGAAGCTGTCCAATAAAAAAAAAATTTACAATCCAAAAACTAAATTATTGTTGATTTAAAACAATATTATAATTTTATATAATATAAGATTGTGTTTCTTTTTTTTGACAAAGGGCATTCAAACAACATTTTGTCTTTTCATAGTTCATTTACTATTATTATTAGATATTTTCCAAAATTTCATATATTTCTGTATTTTATATTAAAGATTAGATAAATTACAAATTAGTACATTTTTTTAATTATGGCTCGAGCTCTATTATAATGTTACATATAAATGGGGTTCGGATCTGTCTCAGGTCTTTCGAAGTCTTACCAAAGATAAAGCGGTCAAGACTTGAGTGGGGGACAAACTCGTAGACAAGAATCTCTTCATCTCCTTCATTACAGAAACCAAGAAGCTTAACCAGATTCTTGTGCTGGAGTCTTGTCAAGAGTGAAACCTCATTTTTAAACTCTATACCTCCTTCTAAACCTCTGGCTAATCTTTTTACCGCAATCTCTTTCCCGTTAAGTAGTTTCCCCTGAAACCCGTACGTTCTCAAGATTTGATACTCATCCAAGATCAAGATCTCAATATTATTATTAGGGGAAAATTATGTTGTTACTAGTTACTACCTTATATACAGTACCAAATCCACCCTGGCCAAGCTTATTTTCAGGCGCAAAGTCTTCGGTTGCCGATAAGATCATACCGAGATCATACCGTAACATAAATTGACCATCTGAATCAGAATATTCTGCACCACCAACTAAAATAAAAATATATAAGTATCAGAAGAAGCAAGAAACAAGGTGCACGCACTTACCATGTTTTCCGTTGTTTAATTTTCTCATCCTTGCATTGACTTTGTAGAAACCAATAAATACCAAAACATTAATGAAAGTAAGAACAATAATTATCGTGATAATTAGCCATAGCATGCTTCTTCCTGAAAATTTTAAACCCTTGCTATTAGTCTTAAAACCCCTCTATCATACTTTACAAAATTTTGTCAATGCTGTAACTCATTTGTTTTACCTTTCTCATCTTGTATAGAGCTCCCTTTTTTCTGAGCTTGAGGTCGAGGAAGTGCAGGAACTTTTGTAACATTACCAAAAGCACCATGGAAAGAATATAAATCCCATCTGAAAAAACAGCTCGGAAGACTAGCCATGCCCCCTGTTCTTCCCCGAAACTGTTCTCTAAAGTATTTCAGACAAGCTCCCAAACATTGGTTGCAGCCTTGGGAAGTTATGTCGGGTGTGCATTGCATCAGCATATAAACATCCGGAAACGCTGTGAACTCGGCATATGAGGCACTATAGTACTTATGTGCCGAAGAGGTATTAGCTTTTGTGGCAGCCTGGAGGGTCCTATTAACCGTGTATTCCCACTGTAGGAGGAAAAGTGTCATGTTTATCAATGGACCGACATGATCTGAACTTATCCCAAGAACAGGAGGACTAAGCTCAAGGTTCCCAAAAGAGTGGTTTGAGGAACGCACGAGACAAGAAACACGCTCTTCATCGTCACCACCCCAAACGAACGAATCCATGATGTTTGGACACTCCTTTTGTGTTTCGAGGCTCAATTTTTCGATACAACTGGAACAAGCTTTTGGCTCGTAGCCTCTTGCGCAGAGGCCAAGAGTGTTAACTCTGTTGGGATATTGGCCGAGTGAAGCGTTGTAGACTCCGCCGTTAGCGAGGACTTTATCAGCAAGAGTAGAGAAGAGAATTTTGCGATTCTGAGCGTAGCTGCTGCTGTTGCCAGCTAAGCTTCCGTAACACTTTGCGCCATTAACAACGTCGAGAGTTTGAAGGATAAAAAGAAGAAAAGAAGCTAGGCTTATCATCAAAGCTGGGAACTTCCCCATATTTTTTATGTAAGATAGCAATGTTTTCTTTTCTTGTACTTCTTCGAGGGCTAGAATATTGTTATATTTATAGCCATCTTTCTTTAGTCCATAATAGGGCTGAAAGCAGGGAAAATTGTTAAAACCAACATAAATATTCAAGTCAAATCTATAAATGTACTCTAATTTGAGTCAAATACAAAATCAACATAAATGACTGATAAAAATACTATTAAATCTTTATGAGCATACAAAAAAACACAAATGTATTTACGCTCCTATCATTTGGAACTCTACATATAACAGAAATAAGTTTACATATTTATAGACCTCATACGAAGTTTATCATTTAAACTGGTCCGTGCTACGTACTAGAAAATAATTCTAGAAATTGTAGATATTAAACACAGAAAATTATAACAACTAACTGCAATAATAAGGTAAATAAATAATAATAAGCTAAACAATCTCTATTTACCTTATTACCTTAATCTCGTCACATACAGCACCACACTATGCCATCTTCCCGTTTCTAATGGCAAGTTGCTGACTTTTATTGGTCATATATCCCATGAAAAACTAAAACATTTTACCAAAAGAACTTAATAGCATTAATAGAAAATAAAAAATAAGATTAGAACGTTCCATGTTAATAAAAAGAAAAGTGCTAAAATATTTACCTTTAGTATTCCGTAGTCTAATTTTTAGATCTATTTGGACAGTCTTGTCGCTCATTCGTCACTTTTCTTCTTATAATAATCCATAAAAACAGTTTTCTTTTGTTGTAAACATTAAAAAAAACAGTTCAAATGTAATCATACAAAATAATAATAATACTACTGAGAAGTAGAGAAAGATAGCTTTGATAAAAAAGAAATCATAAAGTCACCTTGAGTATTGATGCTATACATAACAAAAAAAATGAAACAATTGAGGATAAAAGAAAGATGATAAAAAGAATGAAAACCGAGAAATTTTGGAGAATATGGGAAAAAGAGAAAACTAATTATTTGAATTTTTTGAGAAAATTAAATACTTACAGCATAACTATCTAGAAGTATTCTATGAAAATGTAATTTTTTTGCAAATTTTCTGTAAAAAAAATTAACTTGATTACCAGAAAAGGCTATTACAGAAATATGCCTGGTAAAATAAAATAAAATTATATAAATGCAAAAGTAACCTAATAATTTACAAAGAAAGATTTCTCAAGAAGTCTTTTAATTGAGCAAACTTTTCAAGAATTATTTCTTCACTAATTTGTAATTGCAAAATAACCTAACAGGTTTGCTGCGAGTAGACTTCTCAAGAAGTATTCTCCGTTAATTTTAGTAAACTTATGTTTTTTCTAAATTAAACAAAATTTGAAAATTTTCTTATTCATTCATCAATTTTGTACGTATTAAATGAAATTTTAATGATTTTATTATATATATATATATATATATATATATATATATATATAGTGATGAGCTTAGCAATATTCTATCTATTTAATGAGAGGAGATGTGTAATATGATATTTTTATGTTTGTTATTGTGTTTTAATATCATTTTTTGCAGATTGTTTTAGTTACAAAAACTTATTATACGTCTGATACATAAATATTTTGTTAAATTTTCGATGTCACAGGTTTAAGCTTGTATATTATTGTTTAGGTGATTAAACCTATGTGATATTAAAAGTGTGATATGTTTGAATTTGTTATCTTGACCTTGTATCAATTGGTATTTTATTATAAATTTATGTGTAGTATACTTCTTATCATAAAAATTAGACAATATTGATAAATAGACAATACACAAGCCTCCCTTTTAAGTTGCACTACCATAGTCTTAATAAATGATTCACAATGAAGATAATAGTTTATGGTTACAAGAATTTGAAAGAATGAACAAAGAATTAGAATAGACAAAAAGTCTTTTAATTAATAGGTTGGAGAAAAAATGGATGAACTGTTGATTTTATCTAAACTATTCCAAAATGTGATTTTATCTAAATTATTCAAAGTTATCCTAAAATGAGAATCGAACCTACACTAAATTGAACTCAAAATTTTATCAGGTTCCTAATGTTTTTTTTCTGAACCAAGACAAAAACCAAAATTGCCAAACTAAAACTAATGCAAATATATAAATAACTGAACGATTTTTATATCTTTTGAATTAAAATACCGAAAAACCAAAAAGGCAACTTAACAGAATCCAAATAAAAACAAAATAAATAAATAAATTGGTACTGAACAAAAAACCAAATGTCCGTACCTAAAAAAACATGTGAATTAATAAAAATATTTTTACTGCCACATGAAATCTCCAAAGTGTTGGAAGAAGTCTGCAAAGTTTAATTTCGCAATGGACCGTGTTAATTTTATTTGAGAAGACTTCTCGAGAATTATTCTCAAAGAAGACTTCCAAGAAATTTGTTCTCAAAACTAAAGGTTTGATCAAAACTCGGAATATAAATAGATCATACTTTTAGGAAAATCGTCGAATTAACTAATTTAATTTTTTTTTTATCAATTGCAAAACCGATGTTAGAAAACTTCTTTCGACACTACTGAGACTTCATCTGACGGTAAAAAAAACTTGTCCAAAAGTCTACTCACTCCAGACTTCTCCAGAAATCTTCACTGGAAAAAATTAAATTTATTTAAAATTTTGTTTAAATACAAAATTTTCCTCACTCTTACAAAGATTTCTTGAGGAGTCTACTCCAATTTTTTTGTTACAAAGAGAAGTAGACAGACTTCTAAAGAAATCTTCTACGAAAACTCACAAAATAGCGAATTGTGAAGCTAGCCTTTGCACTGACCAGACGTCTCTGTAAAGCAGATTTCTTGAGAAGTGTTATATATATGCAGATTTTTTGAATAATACTCAATCTGTTTCATAATAAGTGTCATTTTATCTGTTTTTATTGTTAAACAAAAAGTGTCGTTTTACAATTTCAATGCAAATTATACGTAATTTCAGCTGAAAATTTATTGCAAACTGCACTGATTTTATAAATAATTTTATTTATTTCAAATATTATTGGTCAAAGAAGTATAATTAATAACAACTTGCATATATTTCAATAATTTTCTTAATATGTGTAAAAAAATGTCAGAGTGGCACTTATTCAAAAACAGAGGGAGTAAAAGATATATCTGGTAACAGATCATAGATACATTTTCCAAGATCCCATAACTTCTTAAAGTAAGACACCAATTCGTTATTGACCATGTCATGAACTTGAGTAGCTTCTATTAAAATCGAATTTTGAAACTCGAAAATTCGAGCTTTTGGGATAAATGAGAGAGAAAATGAAACTGAAATACTCCCTCTATTTTAAATTACATGATGTTTTAGTACAAAACACACAAATTAAGAAAAATATTATTAATATATCAAAATACTTGATTAGAGAAAAAATAATAATTTAAACACTTGATTAAAGAGAAAAAGTAATACTATTTTATTAGTTCTTACCTTAAAAATCTCAAAACTTCATTTAATTTGAAACAATTTTTTTTTCCTAAAACTCCATCTAATTAAAAACAGAGGGAGTATATTTTTGTGGAAGAAATGAGACTGTGCATGCCAATAAGAAAGGAATAAACTATGATTAATTTTGGTAGTTTAATTTAATTTCATTCTTCAGTTTACTTCTGCAGATATATTTTATAAATTTTGGGTAGTTTTATATATAGCTCAAGTTTAGATTCTTAGAATATAATAGTAATCAATAACTAATATGGCATTGATTCAAATGTGACAACTATCCTTATAATTTCGTTGTCCGTATTCCAAAAGTGGCATGCAGTGTCATCCAACTTCCAATCGACGTCGTTTCCACTTCCAAACAATAAAGGAGTTAGAAGTGGAGAGGAATAAACAAGTCAAGCACTCAACTAGCTTGGAAATTTCAAGTTGAGTCAAGACAGTCAAGTAGAAAAAAATGGAGTCAACTAGTAAAGCAGACAACTTGGAAAATTCTAAAGGAGNTATATATATATATATATATATATATATATATAAATGGAGCTGTCCATCCGGCAATTGGAATAACTCCAATAAGAATCCTCACTTTGAGGGTAACTGATCCTCCAAAAAAAATATTATTAAATTTATATATAAGTTATTTTCTCTGTTTTTAAATAAATGTTATTTTGACATTTTATATACAGATTAAGAAAGTAAATGAATTATGTTTATGTTAATTATACATGTATGACCAATAGTATTTGAGATAAACAAAAGTATTTATAATATTAATGCATTCTGCAATTAATTTTAAAATGAAAGCAAATAAAATTTGCATTTATTATAAAGTGACACTATTAATGAAACAAAAATGTTAGAATGACACTTAATACTCTCTCTGTCTCATTTTAAGAGCTGTTTAAGGTTATTGCACAAATATTAAGAAAACACAAATTTTTATGTAATTTACTAAAACAACCAATAAGAAAAAGATGCAGTATTTTATAATTGGTCAAAAAAATTAAAATGACTTTAAATTTCACTTAGAATTGTGAGAACATCACTTATTTTAGGACAAAATCAAAATTCTTAAACACCACTTAAACTGATACAGATGGAGTATGAAACAGTTGAAGTATATAACTAAAGGAAATTAATTAAAAAATAAATACTATTTTGCGATTTGGATAGTAAAATTTAAATTTGAGGTTTTAATATTCAAAATCTCAATATAAAAGGTTTGAGTACTTATTGGAGATGTTGTTAATTATTCCTATTCAAACTGACTATTTTTGTATGTTAGGGAGCATTTAGTTAGTCAATAATGAACAATGCTCAAAAATGTATATGTTGATTGTATTCAAATAGACATGTCGGTAGACAATCCATTTAAACGTAATTATGAATTTAGTCTAATTATTACTCCCTCCGTTTCACTTTATTTGTAGTTCTAAACTTCAGTACACAAATTAATAAAACATTTAATTTTGTATATTTACTAGATAAAAACATTAGTACTAATAGATCTAACCAGATTTCAATCAATGTAAAAATAGATTAGATTAAAAAAACAATAAATTTTGCATTGAAATCATAAACAGACACTTATATTTGAAACAAAAAATTTTGCTTCAAAACGACATCTAATTTGAAACGGATGGAGTATTATTTTAATAATGTTTTATTAATTAAGAATTCCAAATAACACAACTTTATTTTAAAAATTATAATATATATTTTGGCAAAGTATAATTTTACATATTTTCAATAAATATAAATTTATGATTATTGAGAAATAGTTTTTTTTTGTTTAGATTCTTAGAATATAATAATAATCAATAACTAATATGGCATTGATTCAAATGTGACAACTATCCTTATAATTTCGTTGTCCGTATTCAAAAAGTGGCATGCAGTGTCATCCAAAGTTCACTTCCAATCGACGTAGTTTCCACTTCCAAACAATAAAGGAGTTAGAAGTGGAGTGGACTAAACAAGTCAAGCACCCAACTAGCTTCGAAATTTCAAGTTGAATCAAGATAGTCAAGTAGATGAAAATGGAGTCAACTAGTGAAACAGACAACTTGGAAAATTCTAAAGGAGTTAAAGCCACACAAAAAAAATTCTAAATAACTTATATGTATATATGTAGAGCTGTCCATCCAGCAATTGGAATAACTCCAATAAGAGTCCTCACTTTGAGGGTAACTGATCCTCCAAAAAAATATTATTAAATATATATATATATATATATATAAGTTATTTTCTCTGTTTTTAAATAAGTGTTATTTTGACATTTTATATACAGATTAAAAAGTAAATGAATTAAGTTTATGTTAATTACATATGTATGACCAATAGTATTTGAGATAAACAAAATTATTTAAATATTAATGCATTCTGCAATTAACTTTAAAATGAAAGCAAATAAAATTTGCATTTAAAATATAAAGTGACACTATTAATGAAACAAAAAAATGTTAGAATGACACTTAATATGAAACAGGAGGAGTATATAACTAAAGGAAATTAATTAAAAAATAAATACTATTTTGCGATTTGGATAAAATTTATATTTGAGGTTTTAAATTCAAAATATCAATTTAAAAGGTTTGAGTAGTTATTGGAGATGTTGTTAATTAATCATGTTCAAACTGACTATTTTTGTATGTTAGGGAGAATTTAGTTAGTCAATAATGAACAATGCTCAAAAATGTATATGTTGATTATGTTCAAATAGACATGTCGGTAGACAATCCATTTAAAATGAAATTTTGAATTTAATCTAATTATTATTATCTTAATAATGTTTTATTAATTAAGAAATTAAAATAATACAACTTCATTTTAAAAATTATAATATATATTTTGGCAAAGTATAATTTTACATATTTTCAATAAATATAAATTTAAGATTATTGAAAAATATATTTTTTTATTTAAAATAAATTGTATTTTTTACCAAAATAATAAAATTATTTTCTTACCATAATCAATGAATCTTTTTCTCGAATTTTCAAACTATCACCTACTCTATTTCCGGCACCAATCATACAGTTATAAACCGAATTATATCAAAATCCTACGGGTTTTTATAAAATTGTACCCATTCGGTTTATATAATATATACCAAAACTAAACTATATTGTCTATTTTGGTTTGGTTTGGTACGGTTTGGTTTAACATATTGAACAACCCTACAGAAAATATTAATGGGTTAAGAGTTACTTACCAAACAAAAACGATACTATTTTATAACCTCATAAAGGTACATGAAGATTGATGTGTATAAAATTATGTTGAATATTAGTTTAACAATTGTATACTTTTAATCATAATTGTACATGTGATTTCAATTTAAAATTTTTAATCAGTTTAGTTATAATTCCTAAGTATATTAGAGTACAATAATTTATCTGAAATGAAACGTTATTGTTTTTTATATTCTAGTTAAGATAAACTATGATTAATTTTGTTAGTTTAATTTAATTTCATTCTTCAGTTTAATTTTGTAGATATGTTCTATAAATTTTGTTTAGTTTTACATATAGCTCAAATTTATATTTTTAGAATGTAATTAACTAATATGGCATCAATTTGGCAATGAATGGTTCAAATATGACAACTATACTTTTAAGTTCGTCATCAGTATTCCGCAAGTTACCTGCAGTTGCATCCAAATTTCAATACTTCCAATCAACGTCGTATAATTTCCACTTCCAAACAATGAAGGAGTTAGAAGTGGAGTGGACTCAACAAGTCAAGCAATCAAGTAGCTTGAAAATTTCCAGTCGAGTCAAGATAGCCAAGTAGATCAAAATGGAGTCAACTAGTCAAGCAGCCAACTTGGGAAATTCTAAAGGAGTTGAAGCCATCATAGATTTTTAGAATTTAATAGTAATAAATAACTAATATGGCATCAATTTGGCACTGAATGGTTCAAATATGACAACTATACTTTTAAGTTCATCATCCCTCTTCCGCAAGTTGCCTGCAGTTGCATCCAAAGTTCAATACTTCCAATCAACGTCGTATAATTTCCACTTCCAAACAATGAAGGAGTTAGAAGTGGAGTGGACTCAACAAGTCAAGCAATCAAGTAGCTTGGAAATTTCCAGTCTAGTCAAGATAGTCATGTAGATCAAAATGGAGTCAACTAGTCATGCAGCCAACTTGGGAAATTCTAGAGTAGTTAAAGCATCATAAATTTCCGACAAAAATATAGCTGTTCAAATGGTCCAACCAACATTTACAATAACACCAATATGAATCCCCTCACTTAGAGGGTAACTGATCCTTCAAAAATATCAAAATTATAAGGCAACTCCAATGGGACACCATAATACCAAATTTAGTGTAGTTTCATCTCTAATGGGATAGTAAAAATGTTCTTACCAAATTTATTATAGAGTGAATAGTAATAAATTAAATTAGAAATAAATTAATTTAGAAATAAATTAAATTGTATTAAAAATTAAGAACATTTTTAGTAATGTTCTTAGTAATAAAGTAAATTGTATTAAAAATTAAAAGACACCTATTTATAAACCAATTTGATCAAATACTATATTTTGTTATTGGTTTGAAAAAGATTTCCATATTTTGAATAATTAATGCAGATATCAGTATAGTCAGAAATCTGAATCACAAACATATATTGTTTTTTAATATATTGGATTTTATTTAATTGTGTTCCATGATTGCAGTTTAATGGTTTAGTTTCAATATATGAGGGGAGAAATAAATATTTAATGATTTGGGATTTAAGGTTTTGTAAATTAGGGCTTATTGAATTATATATGATCATATTAGGATTTCGGTTTGAATACTGTCGAATTACTTATTTATTAAGCTCCATGTAGATATAGTACCATGCCATTGAAATGTTGAATCCATAAAAAAAATGACAAACCTATGGTTTACGATAGTATTGTAAATACAAATAATATAGACTGCTTTTTAGGTTTTATTTATTTAGTTGAAAACAATAGAAAAATTAGGCAATAACAAAAATCAGTTGCAAAAAAAAGGTAATAACTCATTAGTTAGATTAAAAGATTAGGTGGAATAATAAAGATAATTAAAAATCATAGGTTTTAAATAATACAATAGCATAGTTGTGTAAATATTGTTAAAATAGAAAGACATCTCAAAAAAAAATATTTTGTTTTAATAGTATTGATAGTATTAATAATAAAAATTCTGTTTTTATTGGAGTTATTTTCTTTTTTCTGTTGTATGGAATATTTTAAAATATAATGATTGATGGCTATTATGTGAAAAATCTAAGTTAAGTTGTAGAATAAAGGGCTTTTAGTTATTAAAACCTTCAATTATTTTTGAATCGTAAAGTAAACTCTCAACTATATTTTTAATTTATTAAACCCCCAACTTACAATTTGTTAACGTTTGTCACCATCCGTTTATAATTCTGTAATAGAAGGTGACGTACATTAACGATTCATAAGTTGAGGATTTAAAACATTAAAAAAATAGTTGAAGGTTTATTTTATGATTTAAAAATAGTTGAGGGTTTAATCACTAAACACACATTTTTAAACAAATTGATTTAAGAAAAAACTCTAATTATCAAATATATATTTTTTTTGTAAAAAGCGAGTTAGACCTTTGAACACGTCAAGGCATCCTTACATAGATTTTCTCACGATTTCTCCCAAACCGAACACTTAATGGCGGGTTTTATATTTGGCTTAATTATATATCACCATCAAATGGCCTAACTCATTCTCTAAAATATATTTTCCTATATGGTTTTCAGGACCCGATCTTCTTTTAGTATTATCTCTTAACGATTGCTAATCAAATATTTCTTACTTGGAATCCGCATAATCCCATAAATAAAATTATTTTTTAATTGACTTTGCATTTATATTCTTTCTTCACTTAAGATACGATATAGTCCTACTGTTAGTTTACATTCATATTGACTAAGTTAAAGTTTTCTTAGTTAATAAAAATATATTTGATAACTAGAATTTTTTTTTTAAATCAATTTGTCTAAAAATTTGTGTTTAGTGGTTAAAATCCTCAACTATTTTTGAATCGTAAAATAAACCTTCAATTATTTTTGTAATTTTTTAAAGCATCAACTTATAATCGTTAATATATGACACCTTCCGTTACAGAATTATAGACAGGGGTGACAAACGTTAGCAATTTGTAAATTGGGGGTTTAAAACATTAAAAATATAGTTAATAGTTTATTTTACGATTCAAAAATAGTTGAGGGTGTTGAGAGTTTATTTTACTATTCAAAAATAGTTGAGGGTTTTAATCATTAAAAGCCCTAGATTAAACTGTTTCTTATATCGCTATTAATAATAAAAATTCTCATTTTATTGTTCCAATTTTCTGTTACTGATATGTGGAAGATATTCAACTATAATGATTGGCTGGATATTTTATGAAAGAGTATATTCCATATTAATATTCTAAAACTTTTGATATTCTTCCTTCTACATATTTTTCACTGTTTTCAAAACAGATGTGCAAATATACCGTTTGGCCGTGTAATACGTATTGTTACTAACGATCGATGGTTACACATATTTGTAGGTTGATAGCTAATTTATAATAGATGACTGAACTGGTTAACAAAATTGTATGGGGTTTAGGGTTATGTAAATTAGAGGTTATTGAGTTATAATCATGCTTATTGATGATAGACCATGAACAAAACTCGCTATGTAATGGTAAAATTTTGCATAAGAAAATGATCTATTTATACCATACATAAATTTTGTGAGGCTTCCAAATATATAAGTACGATTCTGCTCATATATGTTACAATTTCATAATTTGGAATAGTGCATAATGTAGAACACATCTATGCTGGTACAGTAGTATGTTAATTTGGAAACAGTGAAACTCTGAATTGTGAGTGTTGAATGTTCCTGATGATGTAAGATTCAATATAAAAAAAGAATACCATATACTAAAAACAGAGGATTTTCTTCAGTATAATCAACACATAATTATATAATACGAACAGTTCACATGTTCACAATACGGAGATGACATATAAATAAAACAATCCTGTAAAATTATAAAGGCTTGAAAGAAAAAGTCAATGAAACGATATATATTAAACGTTGACAAAAACGTTGGCGTGAATTAAATTAAATCAAATATTATAAAAGTATAGCTTAAAATATTTCAATGACAAAATCTTATAAATATTGTTGAAACAAAAGTGCACCTAAAAAAATGTCTTCTGTTTTAATAGTATTGATCTCCTCTATTTTAATAACCAACACATACTATTTCATCATTGAAAATCAAACAATACACGTTTTCTCAGCCCTACCATGGAATAAACAAATATAACAATATTCTGAAACCAGTTAGTATTATTTACCTCTTGACATAATAAACGAAGAAGTACAACAAAAATTTTAAACTTTTGATCTTGCATAAAAAAAAATATGGAGAAATTCCCTGCTTTGATGATTTGCTATCTTCTTTTTCATCAGAGCCTTGCGTTTGTTGACGGCGCCAAGTGTTACGGAAGCTTAGCCGGCAATAGCAGCTACGCTCAGAATCGCCAAAATCTCTTCTCTACTCTTTCTAATAAAGTTGTCACAAACGGCGGATTCTACAACGCTTCTGTCGGCCAATATCCCAACAGAGTTTACGCCCTTGGCTTCTGCGAAAAATACTACGAGCAAAAAGCTTGTTTCAGTTGTCTCGAAACCTTGACTCATGATACACAAACGAGTTGTGGAGACAGCATGAACTCATTCGTTTGGAGCAGTGACGATGAAGGCCGTTTTTGGTGTCTTGTACGTTCCTCAAACCAATCTTTTGGGAACCTCGAGCTTATACCTCTTTTAATAGAGCCAAGTCCAGATCATATTGGGCCATCTATAGACATGACCCTTTTCATGCAACAGTGGGAATACACGGTCAATAAGACCCTCGAGGCTGCCACAAAAGCTAATACTTCCTCGGTACATAAGTACTATAGTGTCGTAAAAGCCGAGTTCAAAGAGTATCCTCATGTTTACATGCTGATGCAATGCACACCTGACATATCTTCCCATGATTGTAAACAATGTTTGGGAGATTGTGTGAAATACTTCAGAGAACAGTTTCGGGGAAGAACAGGGGGCATGGCTGGTTTTCCGAGCTGTTTATTCAGGTGGGATCTATGGTCTTTCCATGGTGCTTTTGGTCATGTTACAAGAGTTCCTGCACTTCCTCAGGCTCAGCAAAAGGAGAGCTCTATACGAGAAAAGAAAGGTCAAACAAATGAGTTACAGCATTGTCAAATTTTTTTAAGTATAATACAGAAGATCTCACTAATTAACAAGGGTTTAATTTTTTCAGGAAGATGCATGCATTGGGGAATTATCGGCTTGACCTTTGTTGTTCTTACTTTCATTAATCTTTTGATTTCTATTGGTTTCTACAAAGCCAATGCTCGGAGGAAAAAATTAGGCAACGGAATGAATGGTACCTTGTTTTTTGCTTAGTTTATGCATGTGGCATCAGATACCTGTTCGGTCAGAGTCAGGGTCATGTTTGGGTTTTCAGATTTTAGGTTTTTGGGTTAGCCGCTAGGTGCAGTTTGGATATTTTTTAGAAACTCTATTTTTTAAGTACGAGTTGGGATCGATTAATAACACTACAGCAGAGCCGACCCTGAGCCAAGTCTAATGAAACATTAGTCTCAAGCCCCCGAAAATTTTGAATCCTTCTTATAAAATCCTTATAAAATAGGCCCCCAAATTTATTTAAATTTTTTTCAGCCCCCAAATTTATAAAATCCTTCTTAAACCGTCTATAACCCTCGAAATCTCAGAGCCGGCCCTGCACTAAAGATATATCTGTGATACATGTTGAAACCCAATTTGTAACCATACTTGTTTTGGATTTGATTTATCAAATGAAATTGATTTTTTAAGTATTTATTTATTTACAGATATCATATCGGGTTTTGTGGGTTATATGTTCGAGTTTTGCTAATAGAAATTCGGATTGAGATGGGTTTTATACCACCCCACAAAAGGAATTCGAGCATTACATCTAGGATCGGTTACAGATTCAGGTTTCTTAGATTCTTGTTTTCTTGTCCATGCCTAATTCTGTCAACCTTTTTGATGACTTATTTCTTTTCGCCTAGTTGGTTCTGCAGAATACTCTGATCCAGATGGTCAATTTATGTTACCGTATGATCTTCATATGATCTTATCAGCAACTGCTGATTTTTCAACTGAAAATAAGCTTGGCCAAGGTGGATTTGGTACGGTCTATAAGGTTGTAATAACATATTTCCTAAAAATATTATTGAGAACTTTGTCTTTGATGAGTAACAAATCTTGAGAACCGGTTTCAGGGGATATTACTTAATGGGAAAGAGATAGCGGTAAAGAGATTAACCAGAGGTTCAGATGGAGGTGTGGAGTTTAGGAATGAGGTTTCACTCTTGATAAGACTCCAGCATAAGAATCTGGTTAAGCTTCTTGGTTTCTGTAATGAAAGAGATGAAGAGATTCTTGTCTACGAGTTTGTCCCCAACTCAAGTCTTGACCGCTTTATCTTCGGTTAGATTTCAACATTTTAGAAAATATTTAAGACCATATCTTGCACTTTCTATATATTTTAGAAAATTTTAGCAATGAAAACGTTGCTTTATATCTACAGATGAAGAGAAGCGTTTGCTACTTACATGGGAAGTGAGATTTAAAATTATAGAAGGCATTGCTCGAGGTCTTGTCTATCTCCATGAAGATTCTCAGCTGAAAATTATTCACCGAGACTTGAAGGCAAGCAACATCCTTTTAGATGCAGAGATGAACCCAAAAGTTGCAGATTTTGGGACAGCGAGGTTGTTTGACACCGATGAGACTCAAGCTGAAACAAAACGAATAGCTGGAACCCGGTAATAGCATATCAATCAACTTTGAAGACACATAAATATTCTCAACATCAATTAACATTATTAGTTGCTTGCAGTGGATATATGGCTCCTGAGTACCTGAATCATGGGCAAATCTCAGCTAAATCTGATGTATATAGCTTTGGTGTGGTGCTTCTAGAGATGATCAGTGGTCGAAGAAATAATAGTTTTGTGGGAGAAGGAATTGCAGCTTTTGTAAGTTTCTTCTCATATCAGTCTTCTTGGTATTTCTTTCGTATCCTATATATATATATATATATA
>OVBX01002345.1:0-18527 GCA_900406325.1 Erucastrum elatum | reverse complement strand
ATATATATATATATATATATATTAGTATAGAAATAAAATATAGTAAATAAAATTAGTTTATATATATATATTCCTATTTTTGAAATAACTATCAATAAAAATTACGGATCCGGATATCCGAAGTAAAAACTCAAGATATCTGGATCCGGATTCGATTTGCACGGATCCAACACTTTACTATTTGGATTCGGATCCGGTCCCTCCGGATATCCAAATTTTCGGAGCGGATCCGAATCGAATCTCGGATCGAATCCAAATCCCGGATAATAATTCTAGGCCTACTTATGCTTTGAGTAAGAATACTCTAGATCAGTCCATTATCTTTATTCTTATGGATCAGACAAACATATCATGGACTGATCAAAAACAATAACAAGACCCAAAAAGAATAACTGACTAGGCCTAATAGCCCAATAACACCGCCTGTCCGTGCCCGTTCCCGTGCTGACTCATTCGACGTGGAAGCGCTTGAAGTTCCCGGTGCTCAGCCTTCGAGGAACGATTACGAGGTGATTGATGGTTTCGTCTTTGTGCACATGAATGAATAATGGTTTCGTATCTCTGCAGAGTTAACCAAACTTCTATTTGTGTGTTGTGTGTGTTGGAAGGAGAGTGTCGCTTACATTCGAAATAGAAACACTAGATGTAGGAATCAGTCCATTGGTATACGTTCAGTGTAATATTCAGTAAATCACCAGTCCAAGAGAAAGAAGATGTCATTGGAGCATTGTGAATGAGGTTGATGGATTCAGCAAGAAGGCGAACATTTAGGATTGCAAGTGCTTCCGCCATGCTAGGAGAGTAGACAGAGTCTTGGTAGATGCATCCATGGGTGATCATGTTGGAACTATTTTTTTGAGCATTATAAAAAAATGTATTTATATGTTAAAAATAGAGTTAGTGTGAATGATAAATGGAGGTTTAATGTGTGTGATTTGAAAAATTTGTATAAAGTAGCAAATACACACATTAGATATTTGAATTTGGATTTGAGGTTTTGATTTGTTAATTGGACTTCATGTTCATTAACTTAATCTTATAAATCAAATATATGTTGATATTTTATATTGATAAAATATAAAAAAAAATCCATTTTAATGTATATTATTTTGTTTGAATTAGTCAAACATAATAATTTTATTCTTTAATTTCTTTGTCAAAATGTAGAATAAATTCACATAGTAATTGACAAGAATTAAAGTCTCTATTAGTGCACTATGGAAGTTTCATTTTTGTGTTGAAAACTGAAACTTGTGCTTTTCATTCTTTTCTATAAAATGCTTGTTAGCATTATAGAAAAATATATACATTGAGATGAACAATGAAAATGAAAAATCATCCTACATTGAATAGTTATGCTAGTATTTTAGTTTTGTGTTTTTGAGTATGAGAGTACAACACAAAACTAGTTTCGCCAGACTTCTGATAGAGTGACGCAAATCAAAAGATTGTTTGCAGTTGTATCCTGACACTCATTATGTTATCGAACCGTCGCACTACGTGACATATTTTGGGTTAAGGAAAGAGATAATATCTCGACTCTGCAGTTGTATCATCCTCTTTTCTTAATCTTTGGTATAATCTTATCGATTTATTTTTTACAATATTAGTTATCCGTAGTTTGTAAAATACGGCTCTATCAGATCACCCATGAGGAGGAGGCCGTGATGAATATCCATCCAAGCGAGACCCGAGTCTGATCTCCAAGCAGCATTGGTGTTGCATGTGATGCTAGTAGGGTCGATAGTGGCGATCGATGGATGATGGATGGGGAGCTTTTGCGACGGCGATATTCAGGAGGTGTAACAAAAAACATATAAAATGTGAAAAGCAAACCAAAATCCTTGGTTATTTTGTAACGTACATATATATTCATTAAGCAAATAATCTGGAAATGATTGGATTACATTAAATCCATCCTTTCACCCACATTACTAATATGATCGATCACCACATAGCATAAGAACTGTTTAATCAAGGTTTAGTTAGTTAACCCTTAGAACAGTTTCGTCGAATCTCTCCTTAATTTTAACCATGTCTTGACCTCGAATTCACTCAATGTTTTCATTATGTCCATAAATATCTGGGTGAATGCCTCCTTGATCTTATTGTCAATTATGAACTTCTGCAACACCTGGTTAACTTTCAGAGTTTCCAAACGGATTTCATCAATACTTAGGACTGCACTTCCGTTGAGGATATTCTTGACAATGGATGTGTCGAAGACGAGCTCGTCTAGAGCCACGCGTCTCGAACCATCGCCACCTATGGGACATGACTGCTTCAGCCTCGCTAAGAACTAAGGGTTGAGGCAGAGCCGGGCTTGACCAGAGAATTTAGAAATATTGGAATGGGGCCTCCAACTTTAAGGGCCCCACTTTTTAAAAAAGTTATATATATGTATATTTACAAAACATACAAAATAAAACAAAAATTGTCACAGAGAGAGAGAGAGAGAGAGAGAGAGAGAGAGAGAGAGAGACAAAGAGAGAGAGAGAGCTTACCGAGAGAGAAAACAGATCTGGGAGTGGATCCGGCGTACGGCCGGCGCGTGAGCGTCCGTGCCGTCGCCGGAATCCTTTCTCCTTCTTGTAAGACGCTTCTATGTGCTTCTTCTTCGTCGCCTCTCACCGAATGCTTTGTCTGAGTTCTGGTTTGTAGTCTACCGCCGTGGTGACTCTGCGCTTGGAAGGAAGACGCCTTCGTGTGGAGGTGTTTGGCGAGAGAAGATTGGTTTGCATGTTCAAGGTTTGACTCCGGGGAATAGATGCTATCACAGATCTGTCGACGCCGGCTTTTCTCCGGGAAGTGGAGGTTCTCTCAACTTCATCGACGCCGGTCTTAGCTCCCGGGAAGGGGATGATCTCTTCTCCGTCTTTGCCGTTTTGTTTCCGAAGGGTGGAGGCTCACCCAGCTCCACCTTGTCGGCTTTGGAACCCGTAGTTTTGTGGGGTTTGAATACTAGTTTGGTTCGTGTGGAGGTCGGTTTATGTTTCTTGTCGTCAGAGCTCGAGTTGTTTGGATGAGATATCGGTAGACGATGGTTCTCCGATGATGTCGACGACAAGAGTAGGGAAGAGTAAGGTTTGTGTTTTGGGATGAAAAGGCCCAGTAGATGGCGTGAGGAGACTGAGATAAGCTATCAGAATGAAGCTTTCCCGTGAGAAACCCGACGGAGGAAGTCCGGTCAGGGTGCGGCGGATCCGCCAGTAAAGAGACAAGATGAGGAGATGGTGACACGTGGATTAGGGTTTTGCCAGTGTCGGTAGTGGGCTTTTGGGTTTATGAGTGGAGGCCCAGTCCTTTGGTCTTTGTTGGTTTGTGGTTGTTTTGGGCCTTTGACCTTTGTTGTAAGATTCGTGGGCTTGCCCTACTTTCATTTAATAAACAAAATTGATGGAAAAAAAAAAACAAAAATTGTCACATAGAAAAATAGTAGAGTTCAGTTATTATAAACTTGATAAATATTTAGTGGATCCCTAATTTAGATATAAATTAATGTATAAATTTTGAATAAGCAAAAGGTGTTTCTCTTTACTGTAATGTTTTCTGAGTTTTTAACCAATGGTTTTTAATTGTTTTTCTTCTTTTTTTTTCTATGTTTACTAATATATTGTTTTATCCAAAAAAATCTGTAACGTTTATATATTTTGAATGGCGCCCTTCAAAAGTCAGGTCCGGCTCTGGGTTCAAGTTCAAACCAATAAAGTTTCCGTTGATGATGTTTATCCTATCCGTTATTGACTTGCAAGACGCAGTTCCAGTTGTAGGCGCTCCTGTTTAATTAAATTTTTTGAGAACCATATGTTGTTGTTTTATTAAAATAAGTCATCCATGATGATATGCATTGCAACCAGTGTCGGTCTAACATTTATTTAATTTCTCATAATACGATCTATACTCAGATAGAAGAGTTTATGTCCTTATTCTTTATATATAACTTTTATTATCATGTACTACTCGTAACTAAAACTATCGCATAGAATCGTGATGACTATTTTTTGTCTATGCTATAGAATGTTAATGTAGTGAGGGCAGAGAAACTAGTTCAGAAAGTAAAATAGACACAAAGTTTGTTAACGGGGTTCGTTTCCTACATCCCCGGGACCTCGTCCAGATTTCATTGACTTAGAATAAGGAGCAACCTACAATTGCTATATGGTACAACACACACACTAGTGTTTACCACTCTTTTCTAAGAAGCAATCTACAAAGATTAGGAATAAAGCACGCATGCATAGATCCCATATGACGCATCATAGCACACTGTCTTCTACAGCTGCAATCTTCACAGATCTCTTCAATGAAACCGCCTTTGTTAAACTCCCCCCTGAGTCTAGGCTTCAATCTTCTACTTCTCGGAAGTACTTCACCAAGTACGTCAGCACTCGACACACCCAATGACACCATAACGCTTGATCACCCAAGCACACACACAGCTCACCACGAGCTACACACGATGGCTAACTCCACCACACAAAGACGTCAACTCCACGCCATCAAACTAAGTCCACATCAGACTCCATCACGAACTACTTCAGACACTGCTTCGACACCAAGCAGTAACACCAATATATAATGAGATCCTCTCTCTCTCTCTTCCTTCTATGAGGTCTATCTTTCTCATAAGGCACGTCCCTCCTTATATAACAGACTAAAACTTGCTCTCCAAGTCTTCCACTTGTTCTCCAAGTCTTTCCAATACACATAAGTCAACTTTCCATTTAACTTAATGGAAAACTTCATCTTCAAGTAAACTTCCTTTTGCTTTATGGAAAACGTCCATATGTATTCTAACATATATCATTTTTCCTTTTCTCTAAGATACACGCTTGTTCTTCAAGTCCACATGACTCCAGCTCAGCATCTTGACTCCATATGATCTTCACCACTCAACACGACGTCTGCCTCATCAACTACGTCATCGACTAGTACAGGGTTGACATTTTACTTCAACATAGACCGGATCTGATTGTAAAATATCAAAAACAATTGTAATTTGAAACTACTTCAGAGAGTTTTTGTATGCAACGATATGCTGCGAGCCTGCGTCTGTCTACAAATAAACAACGAAATTATGATAAACAGTGTAATTTGTGCGTAATTAAGATGATAATATATAATATTATTAGACAACATATAAAATACCCAAATGGTGTTTGCTTTACTGACCTATGAGAGCAACGAAATCTTCGGTGTTAAGCCCGTATTTAGCAAATATTCTGAGCGACTCGGTGATGAACCTGTCTCAGACGGGAGGTTTTTGACGTTGGCTGCCAATGAAACTTTTCCATCTTTACGTCCTAGTTTTACTTCCCAGTACGGTCCCTTCGTCTGTACATGCAGGTCCGTTAACACTGGATGTTATTAAGCCCTCTAGGCGAATGTATTAATCAAAACAAAAAACCACAAGAAAAAAAAGTTGAATAATAAAAACCACAAGACACTCCCTTAACGATACGCTTAGTTTAAGTAACAAGATAATAACTATATGAACTTTTCTCATTTCATTATTTTCTTCAATTCTATGATAAGATACTCATAGAAAAACCTCTCAATGAAAATGATCTATGTTGACTTCGGCTATTCATAATTGGTTATGCGGCTTTCTTTGGGTAATCTTAAGACCTAAAATCGCGTGGCAAATTAGCACATATAATATTTCCTTGTATATTCTGATTGAGGATCCTACTCTATATATTGTTTATTGGTAAATATCTTTTTTTTTGTGAAAAGAAATTTATTGGTAAATATCATTCAACAAGAATAACATTATCTTTATTCGTTAAGGAAATGATAACGCGACTTGCAAAATAATTTCCATTAGTATTTAGTAAAAGCACAATTGAATCAAGATGAAGATTTGACTGTGGTATTCAGATGAGACTTAGCTATGGTAAACCAAATATTTCTTGAATATTCAAAGGTAATCAAAAACCCAAAGGATCCAAAATAATCATATCAAAGCGAAAAGCAAATCTATAATACTTTTTTTTGAACACATGCAAATCTATAATTCATTACATATTTTTTTTTGTTTTTGTAACACTTATCAATTGTCTGAAAGCCGATTATAATGGGATAAACACAGTTAAACAACAAAAAAATAGTTTATTAAATTAGCACATATTACATGATTTTCGAATATATGTATTCGGAACGTTGATTGTATTCTGCTTTGATGCTGTTTCAAAAGATACGTATGGACATATGGTACCCAAGCAGATCAGTACAGACTGCTATCAGGTCCAAATGTCTGATTGGTTTATTAGGTAATGATTACCTATAATCTCTGATTCGTTTATTAGGTAATGATTACTATTACTAATCTTACCTTTATTGTTTTGCATTTCTAAAAATCAATCCATTAAATTACATTATTTTTTCTAACGATCCATTAATTACTAAAAGTTGACTGATTAGTCGTTCTTTAGTACAAACGGTAAACAGACAGATCGAAATAATACACAAGGCCCAAAAAAGAAAATAATTGACTAGGCCCATTAATTTAATCAAACCAGTTCATTCTGGTTAAACCCGGTACAGTTCTTCAAACTGTATGTTACACGATACGAGTCACCTTTGTACCGGCGTCTCAAAACTTTTCTCATTTGATCCGTTCTTTCGAAACTCTTTCCGCCTCGATTGAAATCCAAACTGATTTCTAAAAATGGCGGAGGAGAGCAGCTTCGCTGGCTCCGAAAAGGAAGAGATCGATAGCTCACGCGACGGCTTCGGAGATTTAGCCTCAATGGACTCTATCGAGTCTCGTTGGGTTACTCAAGACGACGACGATTCCGAAAACGACGTCGAAGACGAAGACGACGACGACGACGACGACGAATTCTACGGAACCGGACTAGAATCCGAAGACGAGGAGATAGCGGAGCACCGCCTGATCCGTGCCCGTCCCCGCGCTGACTCCTTCGACGTGGAAGCTCTCGACGTTCCCG
Organism: Erucastrum elatum; assembly: GCA_900406325.1. NCBI lineage: Eukaryota > Viridiplantae > Streptophyta > Magnoliopsida > Brassicales > Brassicaceae > Erucastrum > Erucastrum elatum. Next base: position 11,574 of record OVBX01002345.1, on the reverse strand, counting down.
GTGCTTCGAGAAATTACTACGAGGTAATTTTTGACTAACGGTTTCCGTAATTCGTAGTTACTTTTTTATCTACAGAGTTATGTTAAACCAAACTTCTATTTGTGTGTGTGTTTATACTTTGCTAGGACTTGACTGTTGGAAGGAGAGTGTTGCTTGCGTTCCAGACGCTAGGGGTTGTATTCGGAGACGTAGGAATCAGTCCGTTGTATACGTTTAGTGTAATGTTCAGTAAATCACCAGTACAAGAGAAAGAAGATGTTATTGGAGCGTTGTCGCTAGTTTTATACACTTTAGTTTTGATCACTTTTGTTAAATACGTTCTCGTTGTTCTATGGGCTAATGATAATGGTGAAGGTAATTATTTAAATCTTCTTTTGAATCTTTTATATACATACAGTGCCAAACTGGTTTGATTACTTTGTGGTATTTCTCAGGTGGGACTTTTGCGTTGTACTCGTTGATCTCTCGTCATGCTAAGATTAGTCTTATTCCTAATCAGCTTCGTTCAGACGCCCGGATTTCGAGTTTTAGACTAAAGGTGCCTTGCCCTGAGCTTGAGAGATCATTGAAACTTAAAGAAAAGCTCGAGACTTCGTTGGTTATGAAGAAACTTCTACTCGTGATAGTTCTCGCTGGAACTTCCATGGTGATTGCTGATGGGGTTGTTACTCCTGCAATGTCAGGTTCTTGTGTAACCTCTTTATAAGTATGTCCATAAGCATGATTCTGCTACGACCATATGAACTTATTACTTTATTTCGATAATGCAGTAATGTCAGCTGTGGGTGGACTTAAGGTCGGAGTTGATGCGGTTAAGCAAGGTAATCCTGATGATTGTTTAATTAACCTTGAAGCTGTTCTTGCTTGTTTTTAATCTTTTTTCATTGTATCTTTTTTGTGATTTTTTCAGCTTTGTTTCTACTTTGCAGATCAAGTGGTGATGATTTCGGTTGCATTTCTGGTGATCTTGTTTAGTCTACAAAAGTATGGGACGAGTAAGATGGGGCTAGTTGTAGGTCCGGCGTTACTTATATGGTTCTGCTGTCTTGCTGGTATTGGCATTCACAACTTGATCAAATACGATAGCAGTGTATACAGAGCATTTAACCCTGTCCACATCTATTATTTCTTCAAGAGAAACTCTATAAATGCATGGTATGCACTGGGAGGTTGCATTCTCTGTGCTACAGGTAATTTTTCTCAGTTTTGATGGATGGCTAGAATTTCATCAGAAAAGATTACTCTTGTAGCTAAGGCTTAACAGAACCGAGTAAGCCGTTTTATGCTTAATACTCTGCCTAATTTTGTGAGGCTTTCTTTGTTGATCGTTCAGGCTCAGAAGCATTGTTTGCAGACCTTTGCTACTTTTCTGTTAGGTCAGTCCTGGTAAATGAAGAATGGAAATGGCCCTCGGCTCCTGATGCTATTTTTTTTATCCTTGTGTGATATTTGAGCTCTAATTTTATGCTACTTAAATTTATTTCGTTGTTTTTTTTGCAGCTTACGTTTGTGTTTCTCGTCCTGCCGTGCCTCACGCTAGGCTATATGGGACAAGCTGCATACCTGATGGAGAATCATGCAGATGCTAGTCGAGCTTTCTTTGCATCTGTTCCAGGTAAATTTCAGTTTCTTCCTTCAATCTTAATATCTATGCTCTTTGGCGAACGTAACCACTTTGATACCACTGTAAACGCTTGTTAGTTATGAAATCATCATACTGTTCTGCAGGTGCTGCATTCTGGCCGGTTCTTTTCATAGCCAACGTTGCAGCTTTGATTGCTAGTCGCACAATGACGACTGCCACATTTTCATGTATTAAACAGTCAACAGCACTGGGTTGTTTCCCCCGTCTTAAGATTATTCACACTTCTCGGAAATTTATGGGTCAGATCTATATACCCGTCTTAAACTGGTTCCTTCTCGCCGTTTGCCTGGTCGTAGTCTGCTCAATCTCAAGTGTCAGTGAGATTGGAAATGCATATGGTAATAGCTTTTTTTCTGTTTCCCTGTTTTAGCAGTGGTTCAACATTCGTCCCTTTTCCTGAGTTTTTTGTTTTAATATCCAGGGATGGTTGAGCTTGGAGCGATGATGACAACAACAATTCTAGTGACGTTGATCATGCTTCTTATATGGCAGATAAACATCCTAATAGTGTTTGCGTTTCTGATAGTTTTCCTCGGAGTGGAATTAATCTTTTTCTCGTCAGTCATAGCGAGTGTTGGCGATGGAAGCTGGATAATATTGGTTTTTGCCGTGATCATGTTTTGTATAATGTATGTTTGGAACTATGGAAGTAGGCTCAAGTACGAAACAGAAGTCCAAGAAAAGCTGTCAATGGATTTGATGAGAGAGCTTGGGAGCAACCTGGGAACAATAAGAGCTCCTGGTATCGGTTTGCTGTACAATGAGTTAGTGAAGGGATTACCAGCAATATTTGGTCATTTTCTCACAACTCTTCCTGCAATCCACTCCATGGTGATTTTTGTCTGCATAAAATACGTCCCGGTACCAGTTGTGCCCCAGAACGAGAGGTTCCTCTTCAGACGTGTCTGCACCAAAAGCTATCACTTATTCCGTTGCATTGCCAGGTCGGTCTTTTTTCCTTGTCTTTCACTGCTGAAGAACCATATGTAAACACAGTCTGTGTTAATTTTGATGAAGGTATGGTTACAAGGATGCAAGAAAGGAGAGCCACCAAGCGTTCGAGCAGCTACTGATTGAGAGCCTCGAGAAGTTCATACGGAGAGAGGCTCAAGAACGTTCCCTGGAGAGCGACGGGCACCATGATTCAGACTCAGAGGAAGATTTTGCAGGTACTACTAGAGTTGTGATAGGCCCCAACGGAAGCATGTACTCGATGGGCGATCCTCTTCTATCTGAGTACATAGAGTTAAACAAACCGATCAAGGAAATTAACACTTCGTCTGATCATACAAACCACCATCCTTTTGACGCGTCGTCTGACTCCTCTGTATCTGAAGCGGAGCAGAGCCTGGAGAGAGAGTTATCTTTCATACACCAAGCGAAAGCATCAGGCGTGGTGTATCTACTCGGTCACGGTGATATAAGAGCAAGAAAAGATTCGTGGTTCATCAAGAAGTTAGTCATTAATTACTTTTACGCATTCTTGAGGAAAAACTGCAGAAGAGGAATTGCAAATTTGAGTGTGCCTCAGTCCCATCTGATGCAGGTCGGCATGACATACATGGTCTGAGCTTCTTCTTTCGAACATAGCTTCTTTTTTCGTGTCCATAGAATTAATATTTGTAAACCACCTGATGTTTCTGCATTATAAGGGAAGAATCTGAGTCTTTCACTAAAATCTGTAGAGAGCATATAGTAGAGGAAAAACCTGAAAAGCCTATAATGGTCAATTTCACATTGTCTTATTTTAATGTCTATAATTTGTGTGCCTCTCCCATAATTATTAATCGCATGTATTAGTTGGGACGTCTAGGTTTAAGCATGCAGAGATATACAACCACAATTTAAAACAAATATGATCTTTAATCTGTTTATAAAAAAAAGGAGTCGGTTATTCCCAAGTATTAAGGAAAAATCAAACTCAATACAATATAGGATATGATATAAGTCAAGAAGCATCAGGAATAAGATTTTGAGAATCTGTCTAGCTATATATACACTTCCCTCTCGAACCAAATCGTAAAACAGAACACCAAAAAAAAACTCAGAGAAATAATCCAAAAAACCTACGCTTGTTTTCCAAGAGAGTCATCAATCACACGATGCCTAAGAGAAAAAGAGACGTTTACGAGACTATCATTAGTCCAAATATGTTAGTAAATATACCTCACGATGTGGTGGTAGAACAGATTCTTGAGAAACTTCCGGTGAAATCACTATTGAGATTTAGAGCGGTGTCGAAACTATGGAGAACTGAAATAGAGTCCCATCGCTTCCAGGAGAGACATCTGATGCATCAGCAGAAATCTCGAGACCCGAGCATCCTGATTTGTCATCCTAGGCTTGACGAAGGTGGAAAAGCTTCTCTTAGGTCATTGAGTTTGGGAGCAACGTTAGTTTCGGAAGAGAACCGTATTCGTTACCCTGTCCCTTCGAAAAAGGATTTTAATGTGAGAATTACACGGAGTTGTGATGGTCTGGCTTGCCTATATTCAAACACCTTCATGTGTGTGATCAATCCCGCAACTAGATGGCACCGTAAACTCCCCAAGGCGAGGTTTCAAACACTTGCAGAGGGTACACATAACAACTTTCTACATCCTTTCGTGGGATTCGGTAAAGACAACATCACAGGGGTGTACAAGATTGTTTGGTTGTACAACTCTCATTGCTTAAACCTAGACGGGCAAACTAATACATGCGAGGTTTTCTCTAACAACACTTGGAGCCATGATGTGAATGTTTCTTGTCCTTATCCAATACTACATGGTAAAGTACCAGCGCACGCACATGGATTTCTCTATTGGTTCATTGACGCCATCACAGAAACACAAGTCTTATCGTTCCATCTTCACACTGAGACTTTTGCTGTAATGGCAAAAATACCAGTTGCATATGCACCTCATCACCGAATCACTATGTGCACCTTGAATGACCGTCTATGCTTATCGGAGGATAAGGGAGACACACAAACTATATGGTCGTTAAGTCAGGACAATGTGACATGGGACAAAACTTATTCCATAAATCTCCGGTCAACTCTCAATTGTGTCGAAGAAAAATATCTTTACTCAGTGCCCCCCGTCGCATCGCTTTTTGACAACAGGCTATTGCTTTATGATTGCAGCGATGACGAAGCCAAGCTCGTGCTATACAATTTCAGATTAAATTCATATGGTAAATTTTTTAGGAAGCCTAGTTGTTATCTGGGAAGTGCCGTCCCTTATTTCCAAAGCTTGTTCTCTCTACGCTAAACTATTTACTACTTTGTTTTATAATCTGAGAGAAATAAACGCCTGGAATATAAAATATTCACTAATTAATATTACATAACTTGCGTTCCAAGGATAAAACTTGCGTTAACACTTGAATGCTAATAAATCAACACAGATAAAATTTGGATACATAATATAACTTTCTTTTGATACACCCTAATTGACGAAAATTACTTGATGGTTTTAGAAAATCAATAAATTTAGATTATGAATTGATTTTATAATTGATTACAAAGTTTTTATCCATGCCTTGAATTAAACGGTTTATTCACGTTCTGGAATATAAGGAAACCAAGATTGCGGATTGATTTCAGAAATCAATCAATCAATAAGAAACCAACCATCAATAATCAATAAAGATTATAACGAAAATACATTGTATATACTCTGATTCCAAAAACAAAGTAGTATAAAGATTATACTTGTGTTCGATGTATAATTTTTACTAAGTTTGTTTCTCTATTGCATTTTTTTGGAATTAATATTTTCATCATACAGCATATATTAGATTGAAAAAATTGTATTAGTTGAGTTATTTTGTTTTCACTATTTTTGGTGTGGAAAAATATAATTTAAACATTTGTAACTAGATGTTATGCCCGCACTTGCGGGCTTAAAAAAATTACAAAATTTTATAAATAAATATATTATCAATTCAAAAGTCACTAAAATAAATTATATCATTCTTTTGAAATGTTTAATAACTAATTAAATATTTTAAAAAATTATCATATGATTTTTTTTTAATTTTAAGAAAATATCTTTTATCACGCAAAATACACTTGAAACATTCATATATTCAAAAATTATATACATAAATTTTATTTATTTTTAGAATATTATGATGTAAAATATTTTTGAATAACCTAATATAGAATCTTTTTAGAGAATGATGATTATTAAATTGATAAAATTGTTTTTTAATTTATTAGTAATAATATGTTAACAAATCTAATTTAATTATTTATTCAGGATGATAAAAACTTTAACGCTCTAACGTTTAGTGTCTATATATATATGTATATTGAAATAAAAATGGTTTCATATTATTAAACCAAAGATAATATAAATATATATTTAAATATTTTAATTTTACAAAATAAATTATAAAATAAAATTAACTATGATATTATTGTTAGAATTTTTTACTTCTTCTCAAGATAATGATGAATTATCTACAAAATCACTCTAATTAATTATTAAGATTAGTAATTGAGAATAAAATATGTCTAAATCTGTAAATTATAGGAAACATGACAAATAAACAAAAGAACATAAAATTATGGAAAACATGATATGTAAGCAAATACACATATCAAAGATAATATAAACATATATAAATATTTTGATTTTACTACTTAAATATAATATAAAATTAAGTATGATATTATTGTTCGAAATTTTAAGTTATTCTCAAAATAATGATAAATTATCTGCAAAATCACTAAAATTATTTATTAAGATTAATAATTGAAAATAAAATATTATTTAAACTTAAATTATGGAAAACATGACAAATAAGCAAAAACCTAAAATTATACCACTTCTCAAATAATACATAGATTTTACTAATTTAATATAATATAAATTTAAGTATAATATTATTGTTAAAATATTTTAGTTATTATCAAGATAATGATAAATTATCTACAAAATCACTAAAACTATTTATTAAGATTAATAACTGAAAATAAAATATGATTAATCCTTAAATTATGGAAAACATGACAAATAAACAACAAACCTAAAATTATGGAAAGAATGACAAGTAAGCAAATTCACTTTTCAAATAATACTATAGATTTATCACTTGAGAGGCATAAACTTGGGGGAATTGGTGGCACCAACAACAGGCCTACCATGCTTAACAGCCAAATAATGACATATGATCTCTGGTTTGATATCAATCTGGTTAAATATTTTTCCATTGTACATACCGATGATGCTTCCAATCATTTCAGGCATAATCACCATGTTCTGTAGATGTGTTCTGATTAGCTAGTGTATTCCTTTTCGGGTGATAAACAATTAATCTCTTGGTAAACCATGTGATCAAAGAACTAGCACAAATCTTTAGCCTTTCTAAACCTAAGGTATGAAGAACTGGTTGACGGCGGAAGAGGAAGAGGAACGCATAGAGACGGCGGTTAAACTTGTCGACTACCCATCGTCCGATGAAGAAGAAGCTTAAAGATTGTATTTTTTTTTTGTTTTCTGATTATTGGTGTTTTCTTGATTGAGTTTTCAATTTCCTGTTAGTTTTCTTTTGATTTGAAAAAAAGTTTCTTTAAATAGGATGGTTAAAAAAATGAAGAAGCGCAAGATCGAATTAGGTGAGAGGAGAAATCAACCATGAATAGGATGGCTAAGAAAATGAAGAAACACAAGATCAAATCGGATGAGAGGTAGGGCTGGCTTAAGACTTAAGAAGACAAAGCAACAAGCGTTGAAGAGAAACATTTGGGGAGGGTCAAATCTCCCTTTGCCAAGCCTAAATCAAACAATTAAGAATTATAAATCAAACTAAGTTCAATTGAAAAGAATTAAAAAGTCATATGTGAGAAGGAGAGGTTTCTCGAGTTAACAAAGAAGAAATGTGTTACCACTTGGACAAAAGACTAAAATGACGAGTTGAAAAACTTGACCAATAAATATTTATGTTTGAAATTTCTGGTCAATTTTTTCAATAAAGATATGAAATAGGTTCGAATCTGATCTTCTCATATTTTCACATTTGAAATGCATGATAGAAGTACAACGAAGTGACAAATATGTAGAGGTGGTTTATGTAGTTGCTTTTGGTGTATTTTAATTTCGTTAGTTCGTTGTCCTATTTTAACACAAGATGTTAAACAGAGTTGGACCCAAAAAAAATTGTTTGTAAAGTTAGCATACTAGATGTGAGATGATATTGTAGTTATTGTTTATAGTTATTATAAAAGTAACCAAATGCTACTAGTTATTGTTCATGCAGAATGTAAAGCTTATATGACAAGAGACTGCTAGAGAATCATTTATACTTGTAGGTAATTAAAACTAATCTCAGGCTATTGATTTAATTAGATTTTTTTTTTATTATTTAATCTTCTGTATCACATTCGAAACTTGTTCTTGATCAGTAATTAAAAAACAAAATACTACTGGGTTCCAAATGTCAAATATTAGTTGCATCTAAATGGTCAATAGAGACATTTAACCCTATTTTATTGTCACTTATTACTTCAAACACATTGTTTCTGTTGTTTTAGGAGAGTAGCATATATATGGTGAACTATCACTGCAGATTTCAGGCATGCATTAGTACTTGAATCCCAAAACAAAACGGCAGAACACTGAGAAACAACTCCGGAAGCTCATTAGTTAGAGAGAAACTGATTCGAACTCTTTCTTGTTCACCAAGCTCGCATTTACTTTTCTAAACCCCTGAAAAGTAAAGATTTTGATTGTTCAGTTCTTTACTAAACCTGTAACATTTTAGTTGTAATTTTATGGTTTATCTAATTCCGGTTACATGCATCTGTTGTACAGACTGGAAATTTTACCTCTTACTTTCTTAATCGGATGTCTCGAGTCTTTTTTAGCTCGTCTGTTTTCATTTAGGTGCTTTGTACAATTATAATATCCCACAGGTCCTTCGCTGTAATTTCTTAAATTACACGGACGGACAACAAGTCACGTTTATTTTGAGTTTCCGACATAGAAACAGCTTTGTCTCTCTTCCGTTTCATCGTCGCGCCTTTCTTCTCCTCTGTTTCATTTTGATTTGTTCTTTTTTTTTTCAAAAATGTTTGATCATGTGAAACTGGCGCGATGCTTCAGCTTCACGGCATCGCGTGATTGGTTATTCAAACAATCATTCTCAAACGCCGGTCTCCGTTCCGTCATCACCGATCTCTCCCACGGCCATCCCCTCGCATCCACGACGTCTATGCATTGTTGGATCCCTAAATCTCCAAACCGTTCTAAACCTAATCTCCTCCTCCTCCACGGCTTCGGAGCAAACGCAATGTGGCAATATGGCGAACATCTCAGAGCTTTCACTGGCCGGTTCAATGTCTACGTTCCTGATCTCCTCTTCTTCGGTTTATCTTCCACATCGGAACCGAACCGGTCTGAGACCTTCCAAGCTCAATGTCTGATGAGGCTAATGGAAGCGCACGGGGTGCATAGGATGAGTATCGTCGGAATCAGCTACGGTGGATTCGTAGGGTACAGTTTGGCGGCGCAGTTTCCGGAGAAAGTGGAGAAGATTGTGCTATGCTGCGCAGGGGTTTGCCTTGAGGAGAAAGATATGGAGGATGGATTGTTTAAGGTTCCGAATCTTGAAGAAGCCACTGGGATTTTGATTCCTCAGACGCCGGAGAAGCTTAAGGAGCTTATTAGGTTCTCTTTTGTTAAGCCGATTAAAGGTGTTCCATCGTTTTTTCTTTGGGACTTTATAGATGTAAGTTGTGTTTCTTCTTTTTCTTTGTTTGTATTTGTGGTTTTCTCTTCTTTTTATATTATTTTTGTTCTTGAATGGTGAAGGTAATGTGTATGGAGTATGTAGAGGAGAAGAGAGATTTGATCAAATCAATACTCAAAGATCGCAGACTTTCAGATCTTCCAAGGATCAAACAGGTGCAAACACTAGCTAGCTTTCTTTCTTACTGTGTAGAATTTGGAGTTGCTCTAAAATTTTTTTTTGTGTGTTAAAATAGAGATCTTTGATCATATGGGGAGAAGACGATCAAATATTTCCACTTGAACTTGGTTACAGACTGAAAAGGTAAGTTTAAAGATTACCTTTTCATTTAAATGTGAAACAGCAACTTGAATTAATGTTGTTGTAAAAAATATGGTGAAACAACAGACATATAGGAGAAAAGGCAGAAATAGTGGTGATCAAGAAGGCAGGACATGCCGTGAATCTGGAGAAGTCTAAAGAGTTCCTCAAGCACTTGAAATCTTTTCTCATTTACTCTTGATGAACTACTGTTCTATTTATTCCTTTTTATAGGTAATTTTGACACTATATTTCCATTACTGCATTTGGAAAGAATGGTCTATCTTTGTTACTGAAAATGCGAACATCATATGAGAGATCACAGATCACAAACACGATTATTTTGTTTACAACATACATTAATGATCTACAGTAAGCGTATCAATCCAGAACAGGCACTATGCACGCTTGCGGAGGCAAATTCTTAACTTAATGTATAACATTTTTAACACTGGTTTATTCAAATTGTAAAAGAAACAGAGTTTTGGCTTAAGCCACATCAACACATACACCCATCAGTAGATGGTATAAATAAGCTGAAAGGAGCATAAAATAGAAGCAAAACAAATAAAGCACGTCTAACCAACAAACTGGTTATTTCTGACCAACTTCCATGGCATCTTTTCAGAAACTATGGCGTCCTCATCCAAAAGTTGACATAACCAAGAAAAGCCTGCTTAACTATGTATGAATGCGCTGTCGCAGTCTCCATAGCAGCTTGATTCCTCATAGGTGATGATGCATGTTACAAAGACCATAAATTTTATTCTGACGATGATATTTAAAGATTTTTTATTTTTTTTATTTTTTTTTATGATATTTAAAGATTTCGTATAAATAAATCAATAATTAAGATCTATGTCTCACAAAAAGCTTCCAAACTATTTAAGCTATGAAAACTTAGAACTACTCAACCAATTCGAAAACAGCCACAACCAAACTTAACGTATAACTAAAGGCCTAAATTCTTATAAATAGGTTGTATCTCTGACTTGATGGGGCCTTCAGGAAAAAACTCTTGCGGGATCTGTTTATTTGATTGAATTACAGTAAAACCTCTTATAAATTAATAATTTTAGAACTTTGAAATTTTATTAATTTATAGAGATATTAATTTACAAAAGTTTCTTTATTTAGATATTTTCTATTTCTCAATATTTTTATTTATATGAAAAAGAAAATATTTTATTTTACCGTATGTACATTATTTAAATTTTTAAAATTTGACTTTCATATTGCTTTATTGTCTTATTTTATGTTTCATAGAATTGTTAAATGGTTTTCGATATAATTGTACTAAATATTATCAAAATATATTGAAATGTTAAGAAAAATAAAGAATTTTCATTGTGAATATAAAACCAACAATATAATATTTAATTTGTACTTATATAAAATCTATTCTATTAATTTTCCAGCATGACCAATTGATATTAGTTGTGTCCAATTAATTAATTTTATGTTTTACTCTTTTAAAAATGAAATATAACTCCTCATCTTATGTAACTACATTCAATCTTATGGTTTAAAGTTAAAAACGCAACTCCTTATTTGCTATGAAAAAGACATACTTCCTATTTCCGTGCGTAGTGGACAATTTAATAACCGTATATTAAAAAAGCATGTTCTCCATATATTAATATCATATAACGCTTATGTTTTTTTGCCCACTACAAGATTAGGTTCAAATGTGTCTCATTTGGGTCTTATAGTGACCGTAATTAGAGGTTAAAATTTGTAGTGGTTTTATAGCGACACTTTCAATGTACATAGAACAATTGGATGGAAGAACATTTGTACATATATTACTTCTAAAATTAACACTAAAAATACTAAAACCGCATTTTGCTTTTTGACAGTTTTTACATGAACCTAATAATAATGGTATA